>RJWJ010002417.1:0-101752 GCA_004363605.1 Indri indri
TTCTTTTCTCCCCACCGCTAGAGTGAACTCTCTAAAAAGTGTAAGTGATCATCCCACTGCCCGATTAAGACTTTCCGTGGGATGAAGTCCAAGGCCCTTGCCCTGGGCCGGCTGACCTTGGCAGATGATCTGGCCCCGTTGTCTTCACAGCCTCACACCCATCCGTCACTTCCCTGGACGCTTACTCCTCAGGGCAGTTTCCACAGTGTCCCTGGTCCCCTCACGCAGTTCTGCGTGTTCCTGTGGCAGATCTCGGGTGACTGGCTTACCTGCGGCCAGCGAGTGCCTGGTGTGCGTCTGTTGAATGTTGATCTGTCCACCTAGCACACCGTCTCAGAGAGGAGACCGGGTTTTGTTTGTTTGTTTCGGTGATGATCTGGATCAACTCCAGAGTGAGGGGGGCAAAGGCGTGGACGGTGGTGGACGTGTCCGATGACGCCCACAGTCAGTAATCAAAGGCTGGTTGAGGACACGGATGACGGATTTTATGTGTGTTAAGGGTAGGATTTGTTGCTGAGATCTTTGCTTCTATCTTCAGTTATAATGTAGAGCCAGCGGCTTATTCTAAATATGAACAGTGCTCTTGCGTGACATTTATAAATTACAAATAAGGAGTTGAGTATGAATGAAGGCGCTCAGGAGAGCTTTACAGAGCACAGGCGGTGTGCTTGGCGCAGAGTTAACAAGATAGAGTGGGCTCTGCCCTCATGAAGCTGACGGGCTTGCGAGAGAACCAGATGATGTCATAAGTAAGAAAACTTTCCTGTCTCTGCTTCCCACCCCACTAGTCCAAGCCAAGCCATCGTCCTGTCTCACCCGGACTGCACGGTGGACTCCACGCTGGTCTCCCTGTTTGCGTGCAGGGCCTTCAACCTTCTTTATAAGGCAGCCAGAGAGGGCTTTGTAAAGTCTCAGATTTTGTGTCCATCCTGTGTGAGCCCATTCATGACTTCACCTTGAAGTGTGGAGAAAAATCCTGATTTCTCTCCTTGGTGTCCGAGGTCAAGTTTGACCAGGCCTCTGCCTGTGGCTCCAGCCGTGAATCACGCCGCTGTGCCCTGCCAGCTCCGGTCCTAAGGGCAGCCTTCCATTCCCTGCATTCCTGGGCTCCTTCCCTTCCCAGAACTCAGCTCGTGCTGGTCCTGCTCCCCATGCTGGCTGCTTCTCATCTTCTAGATCCATCTAAAGTTGGCTCCACCTCCCCCACCGCTGTCTCCCTTTATCGTAGGGCCCTTTCCTAGCCCTTAACAGAATTTGTAATTATCTCTACATTTGTTGAGGAGAAAATTGTCTGAAATTAGGACTTTCTTGTGCAATTTAGAACCAAGAGGAGAAGACTGGATCTTAAGGCTTGCAGGTATCCTTTCTTCTGCCTCCAAAGGGTTGCCTAATTGAATTGCCAAGGTGTGATTGCCAAGCAGCAGCAAGCAGCAAAGGTATTCATCTTCCCTACCAATTTCGGTCAGAGTCAACGCCTCTGCAAAATCCCAGAGTTTGTGCTCCGTTGTGAAACAAACATCTTAAAGATTAGGATGTGTTACTAAAAGCATAGGTAGGGTTAGCATTACAGACAGCTAGACATATCTGAAAATATCTGATTATTCAGAATAGCCTCTCTTTGCAGAAGTGCTTAGATGAAAAGCAAGCAAGATGATTAATCAAAAAATCAAATGCTGAAGAGGAGGGAATTTTAAAATCTTAAAGGAGGAACCTATAGTTAGAAACTGAAGGAATGAGAGAAAGGCAGGCTTCGTGAGCTCTCAAGGCACTGTGTACGCAGATACAACTGTGGGGGGAGCGGGTAGACAGTGGCAAAGTGCACGGCGTCAAGCAGGACGGAGACTCTGGAAGGTCGAGTCCAAGACCAGTCAGTGGCGTCCTCCTCAGCTGGCTCGGACGGTGCTGGAGGAGGGAGTGTTTCCCTGTGGACACTTTGTGGTGTGATCACAAAAGGCAAGGGGATGGTGAGCCATCCAATCTCATAAGACTGTCTACCTTTGTCTAGAAAATTGTGATTTCCTGTTCCGATCTCTTATTAATACTGTACTGAAGTTGTACTTCTGGCCGACAGAAACAGTTTTTTGGTGGGGGGCGAGGGGGATGTTGCATTTTTCCGGAGCAGCTGTGCATATGCGCATAAGCAGTTTAGGAGCCAACGAGACAAATGGCACCTTCCTTGCAAAGTCTAACGCGCTGAAAGAAGAACGATGACCAGTCCTGGCTGCCGCAGGCTGCTCACCGATTCTGCTGTTTGCCCGCAGTCTGCCACGAGTCCTGCGCAGGCTGCTGGGGCCCGACGGAGAAGCACTGCCTGGCCTGCAGAGACCCCCGGCACGTGCTGCGGGACGGCGGCTGTGCGAGCAGCTGTGGCGAAGGCTTCTACAGCCGGCAGGGCGCCTGCCACGGTGAGTGCCAAGCGAGGACGCGGCGTGTCCTGCATCCTCGTTGTATTGCCAGCGTTTCTTTTGCTCGACAAATATGTGAATAGCTGCTGACACTGATGTTGTTTAGACATGTACAAAACGCTTTTCTCCAGTGGAATCCCCTTTCATGGCCCTGACCAAGAGGCCTTTTAATAAACAAAACTTTCCACAGCATGGTTAGAGTTCTGTAAGTTTGTGTTAAGTGACTTCAGAGATGTTCATGTAAATGTCTTCTAAAGCAACGGTGAACCAGTGCACCGATGGGTATCGGAATGTTAATTAAGACGTCAGGCGCTGATAATGCTGACTTATTTCCAATTCAGATTAGTGCTATTCAAGATAAAGGCCAGCTGGTGTTGGTTTAATAATTTATAACCTTAATAATTTATAACCAACCAGCCCATATCTGTAGAAATCTCAAAGTCAAGTGCTGAGAAAAATGCAGCGCAGCCTGTTAGGAATGCTGGTTTGCCCCGGCGGAAAGAACTTACAGTAACCAAGTTCATCTGCTGTACATGTTCTGAGTTTTACAAATATTGGATATAAAGGTGGGGCAATTCAAAGGGAAAAAAAACCTCCCTGTTCTTTTGTCTTTCAAGTCCTTGTGCTGTTATGAAGGGCTTTTCTGACGCCAGCTAACATAATAAATCAAAGCGAGTTCAGAGGTTTCTGTTAGCCATTCTTTCTCTCTCTTCCTCCCTCTTTTCTCTCTCTCTTATGAATTCTCATTTCTCTTTCTCACCCATGCAACCATGTAATTTTTTTATCTTTTCGTTTTTATGAGTTTATCTAAACCTGGGTATTTCGTTGTGAGTGCATGTGTATAATATTCAGTTCTCTTAAAGGACGTCATGTTGCGGAGTGCTTGCCGCTTCCTTCCTCCTCACTCGGCAGCACGTTTCTGAGACGTGCCCGTGTGGTCGCGTCACTTGCCCTTTACTCCTCACTGTTGCACGGTGCTCCCTGGTCTCCTCCCGGTCCTCTGACCCACCCACGCTCCTAGACACAAACCCCTTCCATCCGCTCCGTCTGCATCGCTAGAGAACAACAGCGACCAGCCTCAGATGTGTTCCTTTGTGAACCCAGGGGAGGTTCCCTGGGATCTGTACCCCGGAGCAGAATGGTTGGTTTCTTAACTCTGGATGTTCTTTATTTGGCTAAGTAGTGCTGGGTTGCTTGACAGAACGGCAATCTACATTCCCAAGCATGTGGGTTGTCTCATCCTTGCCACCGTTTGGCATTATCAAGCTTCTGATTTTTTTCTGGTCAGTGGGTACAGAGGGTCATCCTATTTAATGTGCATATTTTGATCATTAATGAGTCTGAGCATATCTTCAACTCCTGTTGGACTTTGAGTGTCCTCTTCTATAAATTGCCTTTTAATGTGCTTTTCCCATTGTTCTATTGGCCTTGCTGCCTTTTGTGGAGTTCATTTTATGGAGTTCCTTGTTTGTTATAGATATTAACTATTTTGAGCATTAAATATGCAAATAGTTCCCATTCTATTGTCTTTTAACTTTGAAAATGGTGCCCTTTGTTGAACTGAAATCTTTACCTATCATTTTTTGCTGTAAGGTTTTGCTTTTGAATTTTTGTTTAAGAAGACCTACTCTGCTAATGTTCACAAATAATTTATTCTACATTTTCTTCTATTAATTTCACAGTTTTATTTTAACTTAGGTTGTCGGTCCATCTGGAGTCCAATTATGTATGTGGGTTTAAACAGGGATCCAGTTTGATTTTCTCCGTTTTGTGATCTAGTTTTTCCAACATTATCTAGTAATTCAGTCTCACCATCTCTATTTATAAACTTTATTGTATATTAAATTTCCATATATGCGTGGGTCTGTCTGAACTGTAAGACATGGAGATTTCTAGATGGACATAGTCTAGATTTCTTGTGTTCCATCTCATTGTTTTGTTCACTAATTTCTATCGCTTTGTGGTATGTCTCAATATCTGATTGGAAAAATTCCCTTTTTTCCTCTACAAAATTGACTTAGCTATTCATGGACTTCCAGTGCATTTATTGAATTCCTAAGAAAATTCAACTGGAATTTTTAATGATATTGTATTGAAATTATAGATTAGTTTGGAGAGAAATGACATCTTCCTAATAATTTTATTTAAATTTATAATTTCTTCTCTAAATATAACTTTAGGTGTGTCTTAAAATGTTTGATATGCAATGTTTTCATTGTTTAGTCAATTCTAATTTTTTTAAATTTCTGCAAAATTGCATTTAGCTTTAAGATTATTCAGTTGTGTTGAGTTGTCAGTTCTAGAATTAGAAACCTCAGGAGTTTTTGTGACATGTGGAAAGAAAGGACCCTGTCAGGGTTTATTTTTGTTTCTTTGTTCCGGTCATGAGTTGAGGGGTGATTTTCTTCTTCTCTGATAGTAGGGCTGTTGCCCTGGCCCATTTACGGAAGATTATCTTGCTCAACACCTTTGCTTGTGGACAGGTGCTGAATCCTCCAGGCCACAGGACGGAGCATGTGGCCCCATTATGTAGCATCTCTTTCTTCAAGTTCTCAAAATATTTTTCGAGAGGTTAGCAGGGTGCAGGTGGATTAAGGAAACAGACAGAATGAATCTCAGCAGTTCTGTTTCTGAAACGTTGCTTCTCTGGAGCACGAAGTTTGCTTGGTTTGCTTTTAAAGATGTCAGCCAATGAGTGTGGAGTTGTTGAGGCCCAGACTCACCTGCACTTGCCATAAGGAGGCTTTTCTCTGACTGTTCAAGGCTCATTTTCCACCTGTACTGTTGAATGTGTATCCTCTTAGCTCCTAAGTATTCTTTCATCAGTCATTCAAACTCTTCTCTTTAAAAAAAAAAACCTTTCCAGGGTCTATACTTGCCTTGAATTTTTACAGTCTAAGAAAGACAAAAGAATGCCGATTTCCTTTTAATTATTTCTCTCCCTGGCCCCATCCGTTCCCAGCCAGGGCCCTTTAAAGGAACGGTTTATGATCACAGAATTCACTTTCGGTCTGTCCAAGGACTCCACTGAAGCGTGTGGCCTGTGGGTCACCCATAGCCCGGGTTCTAAGTGCAGTGAAACCTTTTCAGATGTTGTCTGTCCTCGCTGTACTGCTAATGACTTCCTTCTGGCAACTTCTTCCTCCCCTGGCTTATCAGCTACCATGCTCCCTGTTGCTTTGGATCATTTCTTCTTGGTCACCTTTGCTAATTTTTTCTTTTTCCTTAAATATTGATGCCACCCAGGTCCTTGTCTACATCTGTCTTATCCTGCATGCTCTTCCTAAATAAACCAACTAGTTTTTTTTCCAACAACTGCTTGTATGTGATGACCGCGGACCACTCCCCTGAGCTCCGGAACTGCTAATCAGGTCGCCTGCTGGACCACACGCGCCCAGGCTGAGCTCCCTCATGCTCCTCCACACCTGTTCTCCTCCTTGCATTCTGTGCCTGGCATCACTTGTCCCCCAAGACAGACCCCTGGGAGCCATCTGAAACGTTTTCTCCTTCACCGCCCTCAAATCTGTCACCGCCTCCGTGGCCTTGATTTAACCCCTAATCGTCTTGCTCCATGAGCCTTGCCATGGTCTTTCACGGGGCCCACCACTCTCCTCCTCACCCTCCTACCTGCCTTCCAGTTTCTTACACATGAATACGGCGACGTTTCTACTGCGTTTAAAATGCAGGGGCTTCCAGTGCCCTTCCCAGGATGAGAATCTGGGCAGCAGAGTCTGGCTACGGCTTTCCATGTCGGGCTTCCCGCTTTTCCAGCTCAGGGGCACAGCTGTTGCCTTGAACAGCCCAGTCTCCTCCCGGGCTGAGTCCTGACTTCCTGTGCTGCTCAGCCTGAAGCATCAGGCAATTTCCATCACCCCGGGATGGTTCGACTCACCCTCCAAGACAGTGCTCATGGTTGCTTCTTCTGTGAATTCTTTTTCAACCTTTTCTGCTTCTTACCCCACACACCTTTTTTTGACTTTTCATTTTGCCTATACAGACTGATCTGCATGATATTTTTAATAGTTCTAATATTGTATGTTTCTTTTCCTTCTATTAAACTGATAAGCTACTTAAAGCACAGACCAAGTTGGTCTGGTTTTTGTGTCTCTGCTACCTGGCCCAGACCTTAATAAATGTTTTGGGGAGTAAACGAATAAGTGGGTGAGATCCTGAAAGATTGTGTAAAATTCAACAATGTCAACCTAATTTTAGAACATGACCTTGCCTAGTAGAACCCTGAATTTCTGAATTCTCTTTCGAAGCAGGGTAAAATAAAGGATACCTACTTATACAAAACGAATTATTGTGTATTTCACATTCAAATGTAGCTGAGCATGTGGTACTTTTGTTTGATAAATCCGGCAACCGCAGCTCTGCCTTCCAGGCCATTTTCACCTTCAACCCTATAGTAAATGGGTTACACTGATGGACGCGCCTCAGAGTATTTCTTACGCTTGGCTCAGCGATCTTCAGTCCCCCTTCAACAGTGAAAACAGAAAGCAGAGTACCTCGAAATGTTGTAATCAAGGGAGCAGAACTCTGCCGAGGAGCCCGAGCACGAGGTCACCGTACCGACACCCACCGCAGGGATGACGGACCCGCCGCTGCCTTTGCTCGCTGTGACCTCTCTCTGACGGGCTTCCCTCCCCTAGCTTGCGACCACTCCTGCAAGAGCTGTGGGCCCAGCAGCCCCCGCTGTCTAACCTGTGCTGAGAAGATGGTGCTGCATGACGGTTTGTGCGTTTCTGAATGCCCCGGCGGGTACCACGCCGATGCTGCCGGCAGGTGCAGAGGTAAGAAGTGGGTCACCACCACCGTCATCATCAGAAAGCCTTCAGTACGTGTTTGTACTTGGTGCTGTACACTGCTCATTTGGGAATTTGTGTTTGTGATGGGAAAACATCGCTCTCAAAGGGACAGCTCTTTCATTATGGAACCTGTGTGTGTTTGGTATGGGAGTGGGAGATACGGGTGGACGCTGGGGGCCAGAATGATTAACTGAAGAATTCGTGTGTCAGTCATCATTAGAGCTCATTTGGTCCTTTTCAAATGCCAGCAGCATCTTTAACATACAGTCCTTGTGTACTTGTAAACCATCACTATCTTAGGTTGTAGGTATGACAAAATCAGTCCTTTTCGTTTCCTTTTTTTTTTTTTTTTTTTTGGAGACAGCATCTCACTCTATCACCCAAGCTATAGCACAGTGGCATCATCATAGTTCACTGTAACCTTGAGCTCCCGGGGCTCAAGGGATCCTCCTGCCTCAGGCTCCCGAGTAGCTGGGACTACAGGCACATGCCCCCACAGTTGGCTAATTCTGAAATTTTTTTGTACCGATGGGATCTCACTGTGTTGTCCAGGCCAGTCTCAAACTCCTGGCCTCCAGTGATCCTCCTGCCTCAGCCTCCCAAAGCGCTGGGATCACAGGCATGAGTCACTGTGTCCCCCAGAATCATTCCTTACATGGCATTTATAAACTCATGTACTCAACTACAGCACACCGCAAAATAAAATTAAAGAGTTAAACCAAGTTTGATAGCTAGTAAAGCTGAAGTCTGTATCCATTGAAATTTGTTTTTATGTGCTGTTTGTTTCTTTCAGACTTATACAACCTAAACTATGAAATATTCCAATTTGAGACCTTATAAATTTCCAATTTGTATGTGCCTGACTTGTGTCTTTCCTTACAGGTAACTCAGAACTTCTTGCTTCCTGGGACATCTTGATTGCTGCTCCTGTCTGAAACACACACACACACACACACACACACACACACACACACACACACACACACACACACGTCCTCTTGCTCCCTAGTGTCCATTCGTGCAGGATGTTTAGACCCATCCCACCACCTCTCCTTATCACCTCTTCTTTGCCTGTCAGCCTCTGTCTTGACTCACCCAGTGTTTATCCCTTTTCCTCAGTGTCCTGCCCCCAACCGAGGTTCTCATCCTATCTCCACACCCTCACTCCACACCAGCTCTGACCACTGTCCTGCAGAGCCTTCTTCCCGAGGCTGACCCCTGTCCTCAGCCTGCTAAAGGCTCTCCCAGGCCATGGCACCATCTGTCTTTTAGAGTCGAGGTGCCCCTCTGTTAACACCAGGGCCGAAGCAGAGGACACACATACCTGACATTGTCACATGTTGTGGTCAGAGTCTGCAGTTCTTACTTAGAATCCTGGCACGCCAAAGCTGGCAGCATCTTAAATGATCATTTAGTCCAACCTCTCACCGTGCATATGCCGAGGAAACTAGGTCTGGAGAGACCTGGTCTTGGCCAAGGGCATCGATAAATTAGTGGGCAGAGACTGATCAAGATGCCAGTGCTTCTGGCTTTCAGACCCGTGACTTCCCACTCTTCTCCATTCAGGCAGTGTGGGTTTTAGGGCCATGCAGACCTAGGGCTAAATCCCAGCCCTGCTGTATGAATGAGCTCTGTGATCTTGGGTAGATTTTTTGACCTCTCAAGACCTCAATTTCCTCATCTATAAAATGTAGTTAATAATGTCTGCCTCTTAAAGTTGTTAATGAGAATTACAAGTAACAATGTATAAAGCACTTAATACTAACACTCAATAAAGGGTAGCTAATAAATAATAGGCAGGGCCAGATGTGGTGGCTCACGCCTGTAATCCTAGCAGTCTGGGAGGCTGAGGCAAGAGGATTGGTTGAGGTCAGGGGTTGGAGACCAGCCTGAGCAAGAGTGAGACCCTGTCTCCACCAAAAAACAGAAAAATTAGCCAGGTGTGGTGGTATACACCTGTAGTCCCAGCTACTTGGGAGGCTGAGGCAGGAGGATCACTTGAGCCAGGAGTTTGAGGCTGCAGTGAGCTATGATGGTGCCGTGGCACTCTATCCAGGGTGACAGAGTGAGACTCTAGCTTAAAAAAACAAAACAAATAAATAAATCCATCATAGGTAGAACATGGATGAAAGACGGGTGAAGGGCGCCATGGTAACCGCCCCCAACTCATCTTTTCCCTTGACTTGGTGCGATGTGTGCAGGGGACCGAGGGGGTTTTCTGGCACGTGGTGGGCTCTGCAGTCCCCTCAGGCTGACGGCGCCTCCTCTTGCTCTCTCCCTCAGCCTGCCACGACTCGTGTGCCAGCTGCTCCGGGCCCACCGCCTCCCAGTGCACAGCCTGTGCCGCCCCCCGCGCCCTGCACCGAGGCCGCTGTCTGCCCCACTGTGGAGAGGGCCTCTACCCTGACCACGGGATCTGCAAAGGTATCGTTGGTGTCAGCGCTGTTCTTGGGAGACTGTCCCATCACAAGGACATAGATTTACTCTTGTCCCTTAATACTACTTACCAGTGCAAGTTTTCTGCTGGTGAATCTTACATGGCTACGCATACATTATATGCACATTTATTTTTTTTTTTTTTTTGAGACAGAGTCTCACTCTGTTGCCCGGGCTAGAGTGCCGTGGTGTCAGCCTAGCTCACAGCAACCTCAAACTCCTGGGCTCAAGTGATTCTTCTGCCTCAGCCTCCCGAGTAGCTGGGACTACAGGCATGAGCCACCATGCCCGGCTAATTTTTTCTATATATTTTTAGCTGTCCAATTAATTTCTTTGTATTTTTGGTAGAGACGGGGTCTCGCTCTTGCTCAGGCTGGTCTTGAACTCCTGAGCTCAAATGATCCACCCCCCTCGGCCTCCCAGAGTGTTGGGATTATAGGCGTGAGCCACTGTGCCTGGCTTGTGTGCACTTTCTTATTACAAAACTTTTTCGCAAAGGGATAATCTGAAAAATCACATTTGAAAACTTGTGAAGACACCCAAATGTTCATGTATTTTCTGCCTGTTCTTACGGCAAATGTTATTTCCTTTAGCATATATTAAAGCCAAACGGATCTCTTATTTCCTCCTTTCTCCACTCTCCTACCATTGCTGAGGTTTTCCTTAGACTTGCTTTTGTTTTTCCCTGAAGAATTTTTTTGTTAATGTCACTGCTGAGCAAACTGAGAGTCAGTAGCAATGCCTCTGGGCTGACTAAAATGGAAAATCTTAAATAGCTTTTTGCCAAAAAGGCTCTGGGCTCATTGGGAAGGCAATATCATTTAAGCACTTTGAAACCAGAACATTGGGAGCAAACACTTTAATTAAGTGAAATTAATTTATATTTATTTCTATATAGGGCCCCTTAGAAAAGCATTTGAGAGTAGTTACAAGAAAAATGTATATGAAAAAGGAAAGCTGCAACAAATATTTTGGGTTTTTTTTCTTTTTTTTAAGCTGAAAAGCACGATGCAACAAGTATTTTGAAAAAGGAAATTTAGGGACTCTTTTAAAGAACAAGATAGTTAATTGTATCAAAATATGGGCCTGAGATACTTTGAGTACATAGCTTTGATTTTCACCGGTAGCCAGGAGCAACAAAATATGGACGGATTGTAAAATTTTCATTGCTGCTCAAAGAGGGCCTCTTCCTTGTCTAGAAAAGCAGCCTTTCCCCAGATAAGTGGTGAGAGGAATTTGTTGCCTAGACCCCTGTATACTCAGTGATGGACGACTGATGGATAATAGCACAAGCACCATTTTTGCAAAAGACACGGTAATGGCCTCCGTATGGATGCTTCTAAAAATCTTCAGTAAAAACCGAAGGCATAATGTTAAATCGTCATTCAGTGGATGTGTTTCTCTGGAGAACCAAGCCAGTATTTTCTGGCTTGCTGGTTTTTGCGATCAAGCCCGACAGCCCTCACAGGACCTGAGCGATGTGACTGGTGAGAACACAGCCTCACTTCTCCTTTCGCGAGTGTCATTACCACTCTGTGCTTTGTGTGGAGCACGAGAAGAATAATATGCCGAAAGGCTGCATTTGATGAACTGTTCTAAGGGGTTTGGTTTGATGAGGGACTCGTGTGGTCGCAGCATACATTTGATCCTCCAGTTGATTCTGCATTTCATTCTATTTGCAGCCTGCCATTCCTCCTGCCTGGCCTGCGTGGGTCCTGAGCCCTCGCACTGCACTGGGTGTAGGATGCCCGAGCAGGGGCTGCAAGTCCAGCAGCTGTCCGGGGCAGGGGCTCCCTCTGGAGCGTGTCTCTCCCAGTGTGCAGCCCAGTTTTACCTGGAGAGCACTGGGCTGTGTGCAGGTGAGTAAGCACGGTCTGAGAAAATGTCAGGTAGCCTCTGGGATCACCTCTTGGGGAGCCTGTGAGATGGGGCCAAAGCCAGGAAGATCTGTGTTTCCCATGAGAGGGTCCCAGGATGCTGCGGATGAAGCAGGCTGCAGACGTGCAGAGCAGGGGCCCCCACCGGTGTCCCCCCACTTCGTGAATAACAGATGGCCTTAAAGAGCTAGTTCCTCCCCAGAGTTACATTCCCAGAAGTTCCGGACAGAAATTCTTTCAGAGACCAGTATGGTTCACTAAGAAAGACTCAGAGCTCATTGTAGAATTTCATTTATTTATTATTTCTTCTCATTTGCTGCTCTCAATATGAATTGGTCTCTTCAGGGCAAAATCTGGACTTCTGTCAAAATTTAGAAGTGATTCCTGCCATTGCCTTGGCTTGTCATCTGCAGATTGTTGATGACGTCCTGAATACTGCAGCTCCGTGGCCAGGTCATCTGCGGGTGGATGAGGCGACGAGAGGAAGGGCATAGACTCCCGGGAGGTAGGGGAGGCCCGTCTCCCCTCCTACAGGGAGCTGCCTTGCTGTGGGGTGACTTGTTTGACTCTGAAGCCATGTGGAAAAGGAAATCATTCATTAATCTTACATTTTTCATTGTAAACATAGTTCCTTAAAGGAAATTTTGAAAGTAGAGAAAAGTAGAAAATAATCCACCCACCACCTGAGCCCAGTGGCCTTTACCATTCTGCTTTAATATCTGAGTCTTTTTTCCTATTCATAACTATAAGCATGCTGCAAATTCAATTTTGTGTTATACTGCATCTGACATTGCTTGAAAAAAAAAGGAAAAAAATGTGTATCCTATAAGCTCTCTTGCTAAAGTGGCCCCAATTTCCACCCTCACGTGGAAGTGCTGGATTTCGAGGTTGGTACGGTGCAGTAGGAAGTAGGCGGATTGGGATACAGGGACCCAGGGCCACTTCCCCTCTCTGAGCCTTTGCATTCACGGCATTAGGACACTTTGTCTTTCATGTGCCTTTCTGCCAGGGTCAAAGGAGATTAGGAGTGTAACAGTGGCTGGTAAATTACAAAGTCCCCTCCTCAACAGGTACAAAGCTTGGTACGTACGCTGAGGTGTTTGGGAACATGGAGCGGCGATCCCCTGATCCCTGGCAGGCTCCAGGGGGTTCACAGAGTGCCCAGAAATGGGGGGAAGGGTCACACCTCTTCACATCCTGGTTTCTGCCCACGCAAGCATTGCCCACGCTCTCTGTGGCCACGTAAACTCCTGCGGCTCTGTTTTCATAGTGGCTTATGGAACATGGGAGTCTTTGTTAACGCTAGAGCCCCACTGCCGTCCTGAGGCACACACCACGCAGCCCCCTCTCGCTGCGGTCTGGCTGCGTCCAGGTGTCATAGCAAGGGTGAGGCGGCTCCTTCCTGAGAGACCCGCAGACTCCGAGTGGGGAGGGAGTGTTTCTGCTCTCTATTTAATTGCGTCTCAGATCTCTTGAGTGGGTTTAGGTTTACCAGACAAGCTTCCTCCAGCTCCTTCTACTTTCTGGCAAGCCCCAAATCCCCTAAGGGAATTAATTACAACGTCTAGCCCTGCTAGATGTGGGGAACGTACCAGGGGAAAAAAAAAGGAGAAAGCGTAACTTTTTATCTCTGTCTCTCTTTTATTTTTCATTTTTGGCCCACGTTGTTACAGAAGTGATTTTTGATTTGTTGAAATCTCTGAAACGAATCTGCATAGTTTTACACAGCCTTGGACTGTGTGTCCTGAGGTTTTAGTGGAACCCCCAGAGGTATCAGACCTCCAGGAACACTGGCCTTTCCAAGAATTCAGAGAGATGCTAAATGAGACCTTTGGTCTTCGTGGCGCACAGGTTGAAAGCAGAGAAACTAGAGAAAAGCCCATGGGAAATTCCTCACTGTGGTCTGATGGCTCTGATTTCCCCCGAACCCCGTGATCCAAGGAGAAATCAAGACAAAAATCTTAGAATTCTCAGTGTGCAGTTAGCCGCTGCTTACCATTTTGAGCACTGTATTAAAAATTAAAAAATGGGGAATTTGGAGTGGGTTCAGAAGAGAGAAACAAAAATGGTTAACATTTTTAAAGTTAGAATTGTAAAAAATGAAAATTAGAGTGACCGGGGTTCTTCAGCCCAGAAAACAATGTTGCCATTTATTTGTTGCCCACCACAGGACAAGCGCCTCGCTGGCTTTGCGCACTTAGTCCTGATACAGCCTCGGGGTCAGCGAGGTAGCAGTTTTGAAGGGGAAGAAACTGAAGCTTGAGAAATTTGAGACTATAACGACTGAAGCCAGGTAGTCAGCAGAGTCGAGTCCAGTGGGAACCCAAGTCCAGTATCTCATATCCGTCCTCGTGGCCCTCACGCTGCCGCGTCACTTCTCGGAAGGGTACGGCCACCTGCTCCAGGTGGGACAGCTGCTGGGGGAGGGGAAGCACAGTGGGCTAATGCTGCAGGATTGGGGCACAGTAAATTTAAGAGAACATCCTTGACAAAAGAAAGTTTTCTAGGATTCCTTTATACAGGCATCTTTTAAAAAGCTTAGAATCGAATCCTCCTGGAGTGGTTTAATTGTGGTCCCCATGTGAAAGGACTGGGTTGACCGCTCGGATCCCTCATAGCCCCACTATTTTATGCTTGTTAACACAGTATCAGTACCACACACACAGCTGTCTACTCACGTTTATTAGCAAAGCCCCATGCAGTCTCCACCAGGTAGGTGGTTGTGCTCAATTTACAAGTGAGGAGAATGTGGCAGAACGAGGTTAATTGAGTTGCCCAAGATTCCACTGGGAAACGGAGCGCGATTGCCGATTGTTTCCAGCCTTACCTGAGCATCAGGTGTGTTGATTGATATATTTCCTGTCACTCATCCCCTATCTCTGGAAACCTTTCCGCCTTCCCACAATCTGTTCCACTTTCAGTTCTGCTGAAGTGTTGTGTCTGTATCAGGCCTGGGAGTGCTATGGGATTGCATTAGGTTCTTCCCACGTCTTCCCAGAAATACCCTTGCCTCCCTGCAGAACATCTAAAAAGGCTGGATATTTGTATGTCGTGCGCGTGCGTGTGTGTGTGTGTGCGTGCGTGTGTGCTACAAGGAGGGTTCTTTTATAGCACCTTTGATCTCAAATGGATTTCTATAAGGAAGAGAAACACAGCTGTTTTCTGGAACTCTCCCCCTTCCATTCTTCGAGACTGCAGCAAAGAGTGATTAGAATATTACAGCTGCTAATGAAAGCGAGAGGCAGATGCATTATAGGAAGAAGCAATTTACTTAGAGGCCGAAGTGGTGTCAGAAGTTATCATGAAAGTTTTTACTCTGAGCTACATGACAAACCCAGGAGTTAATCCAGTGCAAGATGAAGCAACAATACCAAAGATATTTGATGAAAATCCAAGTCTGTGATTGGAGGACAAAAATATATATATAAAATTAACAGTGATCGAAGAGAACACCGCTCATTGGAAGCTGGAGGACAGTCTGTTTTTATTCATTCCTTCTGCAGACGTTTACCGAGTGTCTCCTGGGTGCCGGGCATTTGTAGGTACCCACCAGAGCTACACTGGGACTGAGTCAGATGAACATTCCTGTTCTCGTAGACCTATATCCTAGCGGAAGAAACAGATAATAAATGAAAAAAAAAAAAAAAACAAAACAGCAGCAACAAAACCCATGGTACCCTCTTGGATGGGGGACTGGGCTATAAAGCCCAGGGCCAGGTAAGGGAGGAGAAGGAGGAATGGGCTGAGGTCTGGCAAGATGGGTACAGCCACCTGCATGTGTTGGTCCTGCGTTTTTGGTTCATTCTCAAAAATGAACTGGGCACTTGAGAAGGTGGAGCTTTGACATTACGTTTCTTTTTCACATGGCCTCTATGTTTCCAAAGCGTGGCTAGAATTGCTGATAAGAAAGAAGGTGTGTTACTAATTGTAGAAGGTAATTGGGAGGCATTTTCAGTAGCCAACCAAAATTGTGCGTGTTTATTAAATAGTAACATTTAGAATTGGCTAAAAGAGGGATTTTACTAATTTCACCCAGAGTTGATCTCATCTGTTTAACGAAGTGCTCCCTAGCACTGACAGGCTCAAGTTTCTAAAAAACAAACAAACCCAAACCCAGGAAACACCCATCCCACCAGCCCTCCACCACATAAAACAAATTATCAACAAACAAATAAGAGCCCAAGCCCTCCAAAAAAGCATCCCTTTTTCATCAGTCTTCCTCCAGTGGTTTTCCCACCTCTGTGGGTCAGTGTGAGCCCAGACGAGGTCTCCAGGGTAGAGCTGGGTGGGGCTTGCTGTGTTGCACGGCTCCAAGGGCACCGATCTCACAGTGACCCATGTGCCCGGTTCCTCCTGAGTCGTTTAGTGACAGCCCGTGTGGCTGCCCAGGGCTGGACGGCCAGGATGAAGGACCCGGAGCTCTTTGTCTCCTGCGGCCTTTCCTGGGATCAGGCCACAGTACTCAACTGAGTCTCACGTTCTCCTTCCACTCTAACGGAAGGAATTTTTTTTTTTACTTTTAAAAGATTCAATTATTTTGAAGACTTAGCTTTTAGTTGAGGTCTCTGTAGAGCAGAGCCTCTCATAGGAATCTCCTGGGAATCTTGTTAAAATGCAGATTCAGATTTAGTGGGACTGGAGCGAGGTCTGAGTTGCTACGTGTATAACATGCTTCCAGAGGAGGCTGGTGTTGCTGGTCCCTGGGCCATAGTTTGGGTAAGCAAGGCTTCTGATCAAAGAAGGATGAGCATATCACTTTAGCACCAGTGTACTACTTCTCTCTTAAGCAATTTAACAAAAAGAATCCGAACTTTTGTTTTTTCTCGTTGCATGCATTATACGTACTACAGAAACTTTAGAAAATACAAAGAAAAAAAGAGAAAAGAAAAACATCTATTACTAGGTTTCCTAGATTTAGCAAATAAAAATTTACGGTTTAGCAAATTAAAAAAATGAATAATTTTTTATTATAAGCATGTCCCCAATATTGCATGAGATATACTAAAATATTATTGTTTATATGAAATTCAGATTTAACTTGGTGTCTCATTCATCTGGCAACACTACCTATAATCTTTCCACTTTGAGATAACTACTTTTAATCTTATGGCATAGATTCTTATAGTGGTCATTTATGTATAATGCACACACGCACACATGTGCATGTATCATTTTATACTTTAGAAATTCCTTACGACCAAGAACTTTATTGAAAATCCTATGATTTTGGATAGATTTACTCCCCTTTTACAGATGAAGAAAGTGATACTTGGAACAAACTAAAGGCTGATTGAGCAACAGGAGATCCTGGGTTCTAATGCATAGTTGCTCGGAAATTATTTTCTTTTTTCCAAGCCAGGGTCCCTTTTGCCACACTGGAGCTTTGCAGTTTAACTTCAGGCCAGGCCATCCTATTAAAGATGCAGCTCGATCACCACTGAACACTTCGGCAGTGGTGGCCACGCCTGGGTGTGAATGTGTCCAGATGATTAGATTAGCCAAGTAATTGCCCCAATTCCGTGGCAAATTAATGATGGGTTCTCTCAATTTCCACACAGTTCTGCAGAAAATTCAAGATGATACAATTCTGAATAAATTACAAGTTTTATTTTAAAAATGAACTCTGTATGACAATAATCAGTTTTGCTTACATATTATCGAATTTATTGTCTCAGAAGAAACACCGTGTTTTAAAAAAGAATGTAGAGGTAACAGGCATTCCAGCAGCCCCATCCCTGCCTTTTCCTTGTGCTTAGCTTGGTGATGGAGCTGCGGTCAGGTAACCGTCAAGGGAATTTTAGGAGCTACATTTTTCCAAACCTTTTTCAGTCTGGAAGATAGTTTTCCTCCCTGGGCTGGGTCTTACTGTACAGGACAAAATTGCACAAAATTGCTTCCAGGTTTTGTACCAATTTTTAACAACAACAAAAAAAATTTGTCAGTTCTTTTGGTCAATTTATTAGCTTGGTTTAGGTGAATGGGGAAAAGAGTGTGTTGTGTGTATTTTGATGCATTCCGTGGTTGCTAAGACTTATCAAGGGCCTCAAGGCAAAGAGTTTAATTAAAGAAAGAAATGGGCAGGAATCTGCCTGTACAGCTTAAGAGTATGTTGCCATTTACAGAGTTGGAACTCCCTTACATTAATTGAATCAAACATATGGAATCTGTATTAGGCTGTGCTCTTTAATGTAGTCCGTAGAGTCCTGACATGCACTCTACAAATGCCTCCCGGTAATGTTCAATCTTCTCACTTTCCCCTCCTTGCTTTTATAGCTGGAGTGTGCCAGGCTTTGGGGATAGAAAGATGAAAAAGCCAGAGACTATGCCATAAAGAAAGCAGGATCAAGTGGGGGAGACTGACATCTGAGCAAGTAATTAAAAGAGTGTGTGATGCGGGCTGGAATGGCAGGAGGCGCAAGGTATAGAGACAGCACAAAGGAGACTCGCTCTGTCTAGGAGAGACAGCAGTGAGGAAAGGTTTGTAGAGGGAAAACTGTACATGATTGAGCTTTTGGAGGATTAGTGAGAGCTCATCAGGTGGAGAAGGTGGGATGGGACATTCTAGAGCAAGAAGACAGCCAGTGCAGAGGAATGGCATATTTGGAGAAGAGCAACTTGTTCGATATTCCTGCAGTGTAAAGTCCAAAGAGGAGAATTGTGAAGAATGACGCTGGGGACATGGGGTGTGTGCGGGTCATATCATAAAGTGCTTTATGTGCCGTGCTAAGGAGTTTAGCATTTACACTGTTGGCATTGGTGAACCATGAAGAGATTCTGAGTAGCGGAATGATTTGGTCAATTTGCATTTTATAAGGATGATAAAATCTGGTGATTGTGTGGGAGACAAGTGGGGAGAAGCCGGTGGGCTGGTTAGGAAGCTGCCGCACTGATCCACATCATGCGCGGTGTTGAAGGTCTGGACTAAGGGGTCACAGGGATGGGGAAGTTGGGATGGATTCGACAGAGATTCAGGATGTAAAGTCAACAGAGCCTGAACGTGCTGTGGGGATGGAAAAGTAGAAGTGTAGGGTGACACCACGGCTGTCAGCACGAGTGACGTGGTGAGTGGTGGGGCTTCTGAGCGAGGTGGGGGAGTCTAAACAAATACCAGCGGGGGAGTGGGAGGTGGGCTGGGGGTCGATAAAGAGTACAGTTTGGGACAGTGTCCGCCATTTGCATTAAGTGGAGATGGGCGGAGCTTAGAAGTGGATAAGGAGGAGTATTTTGGAAGTGAGGAGTGTGAAATGTAAAACCCCAAGTGGAGCTACCTCCTAGGCAGTGGATTTATGGGATCGGTGTTCAGGAGAAAGGCCAGAGCGGCATACGCACACCTGAGACTCACCAGTATGGAGGTCACTGAAGCTCTGGGTGAGTTTGCCCAAGAGTGAGAAGAGGAAGGGCTGAGGGCAGAGTTTTGGGAAGCTCTAATATTTATGTGGTGTTCAGAGAAAGAGGCTGGAAGAGATGATCAAAGAGAGAAGAACTAGATGAGTGTGATGCTGGCATTTCCTTCCACCCACCCACCCGCCGTTTAGCCAGTGGAAATTCATTTATTGAGAGCTTACGACATGCCGGGGACAGGAACTGTGACAGGTACTGCGGGAGTCACAGGGATGAAAAAGGATGGGATTTTTACTCTTAAAGATTTCCAGTCTGGTTTGGGTGGGAGATGGGGGATGTTAAGAAAGAAAGGAAGACAAAAAAAGGAATGAGAATGAAGAACAGGAGGGTGAAGGAAAGGCGGAGATTGATTCTGATCGACTTCGCTCATTTCAATTTTCATCCCTGATGTACTAGAGGAATTTGGTATCTACACCTTATTTTTTAGAGAAGTCCATCTCAACATTTGTTTTTAACATGAAAATGTAGGAAATTGTATATGGCGTGAAAGTAGGGATGCCACGCCACTTTTTTGTATCGTTGAAAAGAGAAGTGGTAGTATCGGTTGTTTGAAATTTAAATAGAAAATAGGATGAGCAAAACTTGGTATGTTTTAATTGTTGTGGGTACAGTTTGGGCTGGAGTCAGGTTGACTGGACTTTCAACCACGTAAGGCACTTGCAGGGCTGAAGCAGCTCACTCGTGCTTTTTCAGAAATATGCATACTTGGCCATCAACCAGAAAGCCAGTCTTGGAAAATGTAGTATTACCTGGAGGAATTATTCATAGAACTTTCGGATGTCTTCCATATAGGCTCTGTAATGGAGTTAGTCTTCCTTGAAGGATCTTAGACTTCAGACAGAACTCCTGCTGTGAAATCAGCTTCCATAGAATGATTAAGCCTCATAAAACTCACTGGAGTAGCGTAGACATTTCCAAAACCAGCATAGAACTGAAGTTTCATGAGATTTTTAAGAAAGACGCAGATGCTAATACCTGCACTTACAGAAACAGAGTGTTACAGAGAAAAGGTGCTTTGAGAGGATCATCGCTCAGCATGTCCTGTTCCCTCTGTGCCCACGGCAACTAACCGGTTCATCATCTATTTAATTCTTAAACATCTGCAGTGAGGGGATCCTGAAGCTGCCATGGTGACGTTCAATGGAGCTTATTTCTAAAATCGAGTGTGTAGCAAAGGGACTTCCTCCTGGACTTCTCGGCCCACCAGCCTTTCCGTTTGTTTGCCCCTTTGCTTTTCTGCTTTATGTAATTTAATAATAAGCTTTATTCACATTGAGCTAGGCCATCGTATTGGCCTTGTGACCAAATGAAAATATATTTATGCTCATAACACATTGATTCATCTTTCTCCCGTTTTGAATTCCACAACGATGCCCTTTGATTTCCTATTTATTAGGGAGTGTATTAGTCCGTTAAGTGTTGCTATAAAGGAATACCTGAGACTGGGTAATTTATAAAGAAAAGAGGCTTATTCGGCTCATGGTCCTGCAGACCGTACAGGAGCCAGCGTCGCCTCTGGTGAGGGCTGCAGGGAGCTTCCAGTCGGAGCAGAAGTGAAAGGGGGAGCAGGTCTGTCACCTGGCGAGAGAAGGAGCAAGGGGTCGGGGCGCCAGGCTCTGAACAGCCAGCTCTCCCGTGACCCAGACTCACTCATTACAGCGAGGAGGGCACCAACCCACTCCTGAGGGGTCCACCCTGTGACCCAAACCCTCCCACTGGGCCCCACTTCCAACCCTGAAGATCACATTTCAGCGTGAGATCCGGAGGGGCCAAACAGCAAACCACATCACGGAGGTATAACGAGAAGAGCTGGGATTTTATCAGTCCTGTACAGCCTAACACAAACATAATGGTATCATTGTTATAGGTATGTAGAAAATACTGTGTCGCTTCGAGATGCTTTCCCCAAATTATCCTGGAAAGCTTTGTGTTGACGATATAATTTAGCTGTTTCTTTAAAATATCACCACCTAACTTTCCATTACATGCTATTTCATTTTGTGTTACAGACTTCTTCAATAAGGGGCTAATACATACCCTTCTTTTATAATACATTCTCGAACATCAGTTTACCTGTTCCATTTTTTAAGAGATTCTGAAAACATTTGGGAAAAAATTCCTGTGACTTGTGCTAATAAAGCTGTTTATGAAGCAATCTAAAAAAATAAAATTTAATTGTAAAAAAAAAGGAAACTAATTAAAAATATGGGCTCTAGGTTCTCTTTTTCATGTAGTAAAAAATACTCTTGAATAGATATAAAGCTACAGCGTATCCAGGGATGATGAACAAAATATCCATCGACCAGTAAGGCGAGGGCACCGCCTAACGAGAATGGGTGTTGGCCTCAGCTCAGGAGCAGGTACCGGGGCTTCCTGGTGCAGGTGTTAATCCTTTACTTCCTGGGTTAGGAGCGGGGCAGGGTGCAGCAGAGAATCGGAAGGCTTAGGGCAGCAGCCATGTGCCAGCCTGTGTGGAGGTAGGTTGGCAACCAGCACTGATGGGCCAGGACGTACTCGCTGAATGTTAGCCCCGTATATGCTAAAGATGGTATGTTACATTTTGTTAGGGGTTGGTGGAAATGGAGATCTCAATGGTGCAAAATCACATCTGGTTCCTCCGAGCCTCCTGGTCTGCCAGTCTTCTGGGTCTGTGATGGAGGAGGCTCGGAGGGGTGCTCTGCGGTATGGTGGGTCTTGTCTGGTGGACAGAAGGGGGCCTAAAACGCATGGGCTCGTCTGCGTGGGTAGGAACCAGGTCTTAGTCCTGCTCAGCATTGTGTCCCCAGCACCTGGACCTCCTTGAGGCTCAGTAACGAATGAATGATTGATTGATTGGAGGTAAATGGCCGGTTGTTTTAAAATGTAGTTTTTATGATTCAGGTGTGGCAAGGCCAACAGATCAGGAGACTATTGCCACTGAAAGCAGAGTTTGCTGCTCACACCTTGGCGTTCAGAGCCACAGGTCCGGTCGGGAGGCAGAGGAGTGAGGGGGAAACATGGGCGGAGCCTCATTGTGGTTTCCGTGGGAAGAAACGGGTGAGGCAGAGTCAGTGGCTTTAGGATTGGATTTTTCAGCAAATGCTTGCTTCGCAGGGGGTCGCCTTTAGAGACGTGTGCCCTGTACTTGGAAAAGCCAAGCGAACCTGCAGCACGTGTCCCAGCCCAGGAGTGTTGACGGGGAGACGGAGCTACTGCCTGTGTCACGTGAGCTTTCCTGACTGTCCCCTCTGCTTTGTCTTTCTCCCAGCTTGCCACCAGTCCTGCGTCAGGTGCGCAGGGAAGAGTCCGAGTAACTGCACGGCCTGCGGCCCTTCCCGTGTGCTGCTGGATGGGCGGTGCCTTTCCCGGTGCCCGGACGGCTACTTTAACCAGGAAGGCGGCTGCACAGGTGAGTGTGCGACGTGCTGGCGCGCCTTCCCTGTGTCATGCGTCGTCTTCGTGCGCAGCCGGACACTGTCGTTAGAAACCCGGTCACAGCAGGGCCTGCAGGGGCCAAGGTCTAGAGTGAGGGGAACAAGTAAGATTTTGTGCTTCCAGTGAGGAAGCGGCAATGAAGTCAAGAGGTGGAATCAGCTCTACTCCTGAGACTAACGTTTGAGTGAACCTGAGCTTGGTTTTCTCTGGCCTGGAAGACCGTGGTCTGACTCGGTGACCCTCCTCGTGGACTAACCAATGACCTTTTGTCCTGTGAGAACCAGAACGCAGTTCGGTGCAACTCTCTGTTGCTGTGGCTCTTTTTAAGGTTTAAAAATTTATGTTTCTGATCATTAAAGGATTATGTGCTCATTGTATAAGGTTAAAGTTCGGAACAGAAAGAAAGGGGGATGGGGGTGATCACTGGTAATTCCGCATTTCCAAAGCAGCACTCTAAACCCGATGGTATGTTGCTTTTTGGTCCACCTCTTGCCTGTGCTGTTGCATAAACAGCATGTATTGAACACGGTAGAGTTACACTTTTTTATATTCATTTTTCCCAGTCATTAAGCCATAAACAATCCCTTATGTCATGAAAAATTTTATGCACAAACGTGTGTGTGTGTGTGTGTGTGTGTGTGTAATTTTCAGGGCTACATACTATTCCATTCCTTTGCATGTAAGAAGTGGAGGAAGGATTTGGAATTTGGGGATTGAGACACTCAGGGACACGAGAGACATCTTTTACCTAATCTCTGTCAGTGAGGTACTGCTCTGGTTATCTGTCAGTGCCTGATAAACTAACCAGAGTTGTGGATTAAAATTTGGTTATCTTTCACAGCTCTGGGGGTTGCCGGGCTCAGCTGGGCAGTTTTTTCTTAGGATCCTGTAAGGGGTTGGGGTGGATTTCACCAACATGCCTGACACCTGCCTTGGTCAAGCATCTCTTACTCTGTGAGGCCTCTTCTGTAGCTGATTGGGCTTCCTCACTGCGTGGCAGTCTCGCTGGTCAGACTTCTTATATGTTCTCACACTCCTGGCCTCAAGCAATCCCCCCCCCGCCCCCCGCCGTGCCTCCCAAGGCACTGGGATTACACGCGTGAGCCACCAGGCCTCGCCCGTGACTTCTTACGTGTTAGCTGTCTTCTCCCAGACTGAGCGTTCTAAGAGACCTAAGCAGATGCGGCAAGTTTCTTATGACCGAACCTCCGAAGTCTCCCTGTCAACTGCTGCTGTCTTCTGTTGGTCAAAGCAGGACAGCCCAGATCTGAGGCGGTGAAGGAATAGACTCCACCTCCCAGAGGGGAGATGGCTTATCCGTCCAGTGAGGGATGGATGTGATGGTCTTCATCGTGGAGACCACCTGCCACAGGTGCTGGTGATTTGGACAGGGTCCGGCATCTGGCACAGGTGACTCTGGGCACTTCTCAGCCCTTCTTCCCCCGGCAACAGCAGAAAGGAGCAAAATTAGAGAGAGGGGTTTACTTCCTCTTCGACATTCAGTCCAGTATATTTTTAAGAGCACCTTTATATTTCAGTGACAGATTCTGGAAATTACTAGTTGAGATTAGTATAGGGTTTTATTGGAATTGACAAAATACTAAAGTTTAAGCACCTTATTGTAGCATGGTGGTTTTTTGTATCTATGGGGAAAAAAAGACAGAACACATTCTATCATGATTTCTATTTTATTTCTAAAAAGAGACTGTTAGGATCAGCTGATAGGAAAAAGCTTATTGGGATGAAATTGTATTACTTGTATTTCTGGAATCAGAAAACATGCAGTAAATTTATAAAATATTTTAAAAATAAATTAACATTTGTTAGATTTGTCTAGCCTTAAATTCCAAAGAGGGAATTTAGAGTGAGTACAAATTTAGATGATTGAAAATCAATATTATTTTTATTCTGGAATTTTTTTTTCCTTTTGCCAAGTGCCTTTTTAATCTGCGTAGGCCCCCGGTGAATTGCTTGACTTTAAACACTCTGTCAAGCTCAGTGGGGGAATGTTCCTGGTTTCTCTGTCCTTAGGGTTGTCCCTGAAAGCTGGTGCTTTCATCCTAGCCCGGTTCGTTTTCCTGAGTGTAAAATTGTTTGGGAGAGGAAAGTCCGAGCGGCTCGACCTTTTCTCTGCCCGTGCCTCTGTCTGCCCGAAGGCAGCGGATGGATGGTTCCATGAGCAGCGGGGCACCCAGGTCACTGGAAATATTCTGGTAGGGAGGAAGAACTGGGTAGTGGAAATCATCCTGAGAATGCTAGTTATCTTTTGGATAGATGTTTTCAAAAGTTCAGAGCCTCAGGAATGTAGGAGGGGTGATACTGCTATCCTTCCAATCAGCAGTTCATTTTCTCGCTTGCTTTTCTTTGGCGTAACTCCTTATCTTCTCTTGGCCTCTTGCCAGAAGTGAGAGGCAGTTGACTTTACTTGGAATCTGTGCCTTTGCTTTCCACCAGCTGTGTGCCAGGAGGGAATTCTTCAGTTCCAGCAAGCTCTCCCCAGCTCCAGGCCCTCCCCGCCCATCCTCTTGGAATCAGACATGCTTAGACCTCCATGTCCTTGGCAGGGAACCCTTCAATCTCCTTCCGTGTGTGGCTCCTGCTGCCGCCTTGGCAGCCCAAATGCAGCCGCAGCTGCAGCCTGCTTTGATTCCTCGCCACCCTCATCTTCATTGCCTACCCCTTATGGTGACTCACTTGGTTCTTCCTGGGCCGTACCTCTTGTCCATGTGGTGGTTCTTCTGGGGAAGACATAGCTTGACATAATTTTGTCTGAGGAATTGAACTTCAGACAGAGCTCATGATGACCTCCAGCAAGACGAGGTTCCTTGTGTTTTCATTAAGTATTGCTGATGAAACCGGCATCCGAGCTGTGGCCAGAAGGGAGAGCCTGGCTGTGCCCGACTGCAGCGAGATGCTTCAGTGTCACTTGCTGCGCGTGGCTCCCCACTTCTCCGCCAGGAACCTCTGAGAAGCAGCTCTTCTCCCTGCCCTGCTCTCTCTTTGAATTGTGGCATTTCAGGGTGGGGAGTCTTATCACGCGTGTTTCTGCTTTTTGACTCCTTATTCACACAGATGGGAATGGTCGTGCTGGTCCCTCTGGAACATGTGGCCGTTACTCAGATATTCATGGTTCTAGACTGTGTGTTATGCTCACGGGCGGGATTCGCATCGACTCCAGAAACGCAGTCTCTTGGTCAGGTCCCAGAGTGTGCCAGGGTCGCCCAGGAATCTTCAGAAGATGATGAGAGCGCGGGGTCTGCTCTTAGCGCAATTGGTGGAGTGCATCAAATACTTCACGCGTTTACATGCTGAACTGCTAATTCCAACCCTGCTTTCATTTTCCTGCTAGAATGTCACCCAACCTGCAGGCAGTGCCGCGGGCCGTTGGAGTCCGACTGCGTCTCCTGTCACCCTCACGTCTCTCTCAGCGATGGGAACTGCAGGACCAGCTGCCAGGAAGAGCAGTTTCTCAGCCTCGAGGGACACTGTGCTGGTGAGTGGAGCCTTCGGGGTCCTCAGAAGTCACCAGGCAGCTACTGGCTCTTCGCGCCAGGCTTAGGGGGCTCTTGTTCTTTGCCCTCAAATGACAGGCTCCTTTCCAGGACACATTTGTCTCGTGTCTAGGCACTCACCCCACTGCTTCCCCTCAGCATTTAGTAAATACTTGTGGATTTGAACGGAGCTTCTAGTAATATTCTCGCAAGTCCTTGAAGAAACTTAGGGTCTCCTATTAACGAAGCATGGAGCGATGGCAATGGTGCCTCTGTATACATTTGGCAGCGTCCTCTCAAGATAGCAAAATGCGTTTTCTAAACCATCACTCCAAGACTTCCTCCCTCTCGTCTGTATCATCTCCTGCCTCTTGCTTTGGAGAACATTTGCCATCCGCTGCCGGCACAAAATTTTAGGGAGATTAACCTAAAAGCAGATCAGTTGCCTCAGGAAATGGATTTTTTTCCTCCTCATTTTAGAGCTTAGTTGTAAGAAACAATTAGGAAAGCAGTTTGGATGATGTTGGAGCCACACATCATTTGTGTCCGTCTACCCAGTCAGATAACAAATGTGTGTTTCTGGGTGGTCAGATGCTCAGAATGCAGAAGAATGTGAATGAGACAGTGACGCTGCCACCAAAGAGCTTGTAGTCTGGAGAGAAGGAATGACAGGTTGGTGGGTCATCATACACTTCTTGACCCACTTCTTCAAATTGCAGGAGGAACCTGCAGAGATTGGCCTTTAGCAGCTGTTGTCCCAGTCGGAAGGGCTTGCCTGGGAGGCATTCTGGCATCCCGCTGGACAGCCGGGAAAGGTGGGAAAGCTGGGACCAGACAGGATGATGCTGGGGGCACTGACCTGGCTGTCGGGCTTGTCCCTGGGCAGGGAGGAGGTGCAGCAGCTGCCTGGATCACAGCATCTGGTGGGCACATTTGGTCTGGGTGGTACCAGTATCTCAGCTGTCCGGTCGAGTCCAGTGGTTGTCGGGGGGGGGGGGGGGGGGCGGTGCATGGCAAGTCAATGGCAGTGCTCTGGGTGTGGCTGGTGGTGCCACGGTCCAGGTGACCCATTCTTTTTTGCACTTGTCCTTAACTAAAGACCACACACGGGGGATCAAGGTCTATACCCTAAGAAGACTGAGCTGTCAAGCGTGGGGCTGCAGCCAGAATGCTGGGATTCAGAGCAGAAGCCCAATCATAGAGACTGTGTCCATATTTTAAGGGCAACAAATAATGAAAACTCCGACTCCAGGCTGAAGAATAATCAGAATCCCTGCCGGCTGTGGGGTGTGAGTGTATTGCTAGTGACACCAGTTGCAGGCAGGACCTTCTTGGGAAGTGGTCAGCGTGGGAGACAGTCATGCCTACCTTCAAGGAAGACCTGGGGATGGCAAGGCTGACCATTGACACAGTTTGTCCTTTAGAGTGACAAACAGATGTTATGCTCCTCGTTTGAACAGATCCCTGAGATCACACAAATCCTCAAATATTTATTTATTGTCCCCTCAAAATACCACAGCGATCTGCTTACCTTCTCCTTAGAGCCTCCCCTTGGTGATTATACTTTTGCATTTCTCTAATTGCAAGCTAGAGAAACTCCTCTTAGACACAACTAGTCCTCAGACCACAGAACACCTGCAGGTCTTGTTGATGCCTGCCTGGGTTCAGAAAGCTCGCAAGCGTTTGCTTTAGAGAGGAAGAGGCCATGGATTTTCGAATAATGGAGCTTTGTTTTCTAGGTTTCCAATTCTAACATTTACCCATCGTTAGGTGGTCATAAAACACTCTAATCCTCATGTGCTCTTGCAGCTCTCAACGCTTTTTGAGTTTCCCTTTGCACACCCAGAGTTGTGCTCCAGGCACTGTGAGGAAGGCATAGAAAAAAGAACAAAATGCTTGGCATTGTGTGGACACCATGCACCAAATCAGAGGGAAATAACCTCCTTATCCTATTTCCCTCCATACGGGCATCACTTCCTTCATAATTTACTGAAGGGCTGTAATGAGGATTAATTGGGCTCCTAGGATATCATGAATTGTTCCTAACATTGGCAAAAGGCTGCTTGTAATTTGAAACTCCTGAAGTTCAGAGGAAGGTCAGGTGCTGTTAGTTTGTGTGCTGCTTCTGGAAAAATCCACATTTTTGAGGAGGATTCTTTCGGCTTAACTTCTGGCAAAGCTATAAAGATCCCAGAAAGGGTTCTCGCATGGCCGAGTGGGCGCTGGTCATGGGAGTGAGATCTGCTTCCTGAACAAGGAACACAGCCAGATGATCAGGAATTAGGAAAGTATCACCAAGAATATAGAGAGAAAGACCTGTTTTAACAGGTTTCGGGGGCAGACAATCGGTTTTACCAACATGGATTTTTTAGTGAAAATATTGCTAGAAACTACAATCTCTATCTATAAGCGTTGAAATGAAACAAGCCATTTCCGGGCCCTGTGTGGTCATTAGCAGGTGCTAACAAGCGCTTCGAACCCTGTAGGGGAAGACGGAAAGGCCCAATGATCAGAACTCTTTCCTCTCGTTTTCTAGATCTTCACTCCTTTTTCATTTTGGTGGGTAATTCAGGATTTGTGGATTTTCTCTTGCCTTTGGAATGCAGGATGGTAAGTGAGACTCGAAGGGTGATTCCACTCGAAAGCAGCAGGACTGAGGGAGTTGTCACCTTCTAAAGTTGAACACAGTCGAGTTCTTTATTAAAGGGTGACTGTTACGTGATTGAGAACAAGAGACTATGCTGGCTGTGCAGATAATTTGTTTTATAGCTTTAATCCCAGCTGGTACAACAGAGCTGCTACGAACTGTGTGTCAGGTCATAACAATGCGTTTCAACTCACAACCCTTCTTCGTGACTTTATCTCTAGTTAAAGACGAAAATTTTCTGGCAATTAAGTCCAATTATTTCCTATCCCCAATCCCTCCATCCCAGAGGCCACATTCGTGAGAAGGAGCCTTGCGGAGGGCTCAGGAAGCCCTAGGAGTGGGGAGCCCACTGTGCTCGGGTTCCCGCAGCTCTGGGCAGAAGCCGATCCTACTGATGGTCCTGTTTCTGTTGGTCTGTTTCTTCCTGTGCCTTGGGCAACTGTCTCTCACATGGTGCTTTAGTACTTGAAGGTCGTTCAGTCGGAAAGGGTTGGAAACTTGATCACCTTGCTGGGCCTGGCCACTTGCTGAAAACCTCAAACGCACAGCTTGTGCGGGTCCCAAGCTCGTGCTTTGCTGACATGTATGTGCTGCCTTTAGGCTACTCGCGGCTGTCTGTGCTGCCACGTCGGTGATTGAAATCCTTTCTGCCCTCTGGCGAGGTGATCAGACTTTGTGCTCACGAGCATCCGTGCCTTCTCTCTGCTCTCCTGCTCCCTGCAGACTGCCATCCTCTGTGCCAGCGCTGTGCCGCCGATCTCCACGACGCCGGCAGCATCTGCCTGCAGTGCCGGGATGCCCACCACCTGCTGCTCGGGGACCACTGCGTTCCCACCTGCCCTTCAGGGTACCACGCGGAGAGGGGAGCTTGTAAAAGTAAGTGCTGGACTCAGGCACTGCGGCTGCCTCGTGAGGTTCTCCTTGGGGCAGTTGCTGAAGCTGGACTTCCCGAGGGGAGCGGAAAGCAAGCTCAGCACAGCACGCAAACCAGACCAGCAGCCAGACGCGCTCACACTGCTGGGCTTCTGTTACCAGCACTCGGGGTGACGCTTTGGACGGGAATCCGGCACCAGCGTTTCTGTGTCTCTTCCCTCCGTAGGGTGCCACTCCTCCTGCAGAACCTGCCGAGGAAGAGGACCTTTCTCCTGCTCCTCGTGCGACGCCAACCTCGTTCTGTCCCACATCGGCACCTGCAGCGGCACCTGCTTCCCTGGGCACTACCTCGACGACAACCGTGCTTGCCAGCGTAGGTTTTTCAAACGACTTTCTCTCCCTTCCTGCCCCTCTGGGGCCGCTGAAAGAAATGAGAGGTTCTTGCTTCCACCTTCTCCCTCGACAGCCTTTATTTTTACAAAAGGACGAAAACTCATCTGCAAAGGCAGTATGAGCGGCATTAGCCGTGTAACTCAGATACGAGATTAACCGGAAGAGCTGGGCTGTGTGGTGGGGAAACACCAGCTGTGTGAGCCTTGACAGGTTAATTTCTCTGTCCTATTACCTAATTTGAAAATTATGTATTCATCTTTTTCATCTTTATAGTTTTTCTCGGCAATCCGGTTCTATGATCCTGGGCAGAGAGTGGCGCTCGCTCTAGTACGCAATCAATGAACTGAACGCTTCTCTGGGTGCAATTTGTTTTCTACATGTATTTGCTGAATATTGACAATGTACAGGACTTCGTGTGCTGCAGAACATTCCGTTTCTGCCCAAACAGTCGTCATTTTGTCTTGCATGAGAGTTATTTGCATTGATGTCTTATTTCTCAAAGAAGTCAGAAGGTGATTAATTGCCTTGAGTCAGACACAGAGAGGTAGGATAAATTAGGGAAAGGGTAAATCTGGATGTAAAAAAATTAGGAAGTCCTTTACAGATGAAGGAACATTTGTGATAGGCTAATGCCGCTTACTTTGTTTCAATCACTAATGTGTCATTTGTAAAAAAATTTGTTATACTTTTGAAAATGACACTTACAAACATAGCGGCGATATTTCAATGTTACGTTCTTGGAAGTACCATCTTGAAGGAATTATGGAATAGTGGTTAGGAGAGTGGATCTGGAGTCAGGAGACCAAAGTTCAAATCCCAGCTGCCACTAACCAGCTTTGTGACTTTGAACAAGTCAGTTAACCACTAGGCCTCAGCTTCTTTTTCTGTAAAAATGGGATTATAACAGTATGTACATTCTAATTTTGTGGCTCTTAGCACAGACTCTAGCAGAGAATAAGCCTTCATCATAGATTAACCATTTTGTTACCATTATTGCCATCATCATCATCACCTGGAATGAGCGGCAAATAAAGCAGTAAAAGATACTTATATTTTATAGATAGAGCGATAGATATTCCTGCTAGTTCCTTGAGATGTTTGCAAGGATTTGCATTTGAAATAAAGTTATATGGAACTCACCCTTTTACATCATCTGTTGAGATACCAGAGATAAAAACCTTTTTTGGACCAAAAGGCAGATTTCCTTCTTAATTTTTATTTTTATACATTTAGGGGGTACATACTTCTCGAAGTCTTTGTACATTTTTTTCTTTGTTTTTGTCTGACTGGGTTAATTTAAAAGACCTATTCATGCTCTTAAATTCTTTATTCTGCTTGGTCTCTTGTTAAAGCTTTCAACTGTATTTTGTAATTCTTTTGATGAATTTTTCATTTCTTTTTGGTTCTTTCTTTTAAATATCTGTCTCTTTAGTAAATTTTTCACTCATATTCCAGCAGGGGACGATGGTGGCTGGATAGATTGGCATTTATGGATATGGAGAGAAACAAAAGGTTCTGCGGGTTATACTGTAGAATTTGAATAAACAGGATCCAGCGAGTTATTGGATTAGGAGTCAGAAAAAGGGAGGTGTCAAGATAGACCCCAAGGTTTCTAGCATGAGCGACTGAATCGGGGGAGGAATGCCAGTTGTGGTATTAGGGAAGACGGAAGCGTGACCAGATCGGGTCATCCCAAATGCCTGATTACACGGCTGGCTGCTGGAATCACAACTGGACAAATCAATAAACAAGGTCCCATTTGAGCCTTTTGTATCTTGAAATACGGGATTTCCTGAGCTCCACAGTAAAGTTAGTACCTAATTTCAATGCTATGATAGCATCGCACAAAAATCCAAATCTATGTCATGAGCTGTAGGGGCTTGATTCCTTGAGAAGTAAGGTCCGAATTCTGAACTATGATTCCAGAGACCTTAGAGTAAGTATAAATTCTGTGGCTGAATCGCAGGGCAGTTTGGATGTAGGATTTCTATTTGGGGGTTTATAATTTATCTTCTCTGGAAAATGAGATTACCCTTTCTTATGTTGGAAAATCAAACTAACACTTTGTTTCTGTCGATCACAGTCAAGGATTATGAGCCACGATGGGAGAGCAGGTTGGGGCTGGGCTTTGCTGCCGTGCGGCAGGTGCCTCGGTTTGATCAGTGCTCCAGCGTCTGCAGTCGTAATCACCTGGTCATTTTCTTTTCCTGTCTGCTCAGCATGCAACACGCGCTGTAGAAGCTGCGACTCCCAGGCCAGCTGCACCTCCTGCCGAGATCCCAGCAAGGTCCTGCTCTTCGGGGAATGTCGGTATGAGAGCTGCGCCCCGCAGCATTATCTCGACTTCTCCACCAGCACGTGCAAAGGTAAGGCTCTTCTCGCATCGTGTGGGGTTGTTCTTCGACCCAGACAAAGACCTTTGCTGTAGCTGTCTCGTCCTCCACACTGGGAAAATGCCAGTCATCATAGGTTTTGACTTTCTCTGTTGTACAAATTCAGTTATTCATTCCTTTATTTATTAAGCAATAATTTCGAGCACCTTCTGTGTGTCAGACACCGTGCTGGGTGTTGGGAACTAGACCGGAGGCGGCAGACTGGAAATCCTCAGGTCGTATTTGGCTCATGGGCATGTTTCGTTTAGCCCACATCATGTTCCAATGCTTTAAAATCTTTAATTATTTGCCTTTTAAAATCAGAAGAATTCACATACAGAAACTGAGATTTCTCAGGGGTTTTGGGGGGAAAAGCCCAGAAGATCTGGCAGTAATGGATTTGCGTTCCCACAGTGCAAGAATAGGCTGGAACTAAGTAGCTGTTGTTCCTGCGGGAGGAAGCGCGGGGCGTCCAGCTCTCCGCAGCCATCGTCATTGCCTGTTCTCTCACGCCGGGCCGATTTAGATTTACATTACCTGGCTGCAGGTGTTGCCCCGACAACCCTGCATTGCTGGACTCCAGCTTAATGAGGTCAGGAGTTGTGTCTGATTTGTTCATCTCTGCCTCGCATACTTACACGAGTGAACACCGTCCCTGTCCTCAAGGGATTTATTAGGAGATAATGTCAAAAACCAAGCTCCTTTTTCCTTGCTCTCCACGAGTTGAGATTCCTGCTCTTTGAGTGGCTGTGCTCAGCAAGGGTTGAAACAGGGAAAGAACAAGTTTTTCTTGACCTTGTGTATCCCTTCTCCTTCCACATCTCCCTCCACCCCTCTGGTGCTGGCAGAGAAGCCGGAACTCAGATATGGAGATCAGACATCTGTCAAGTAAACTTGGTATCTTTTAAGGCTCTGCGAAATTGCACTTTCTATCCCGAGAAATTCTACGTGGTTGTCAACGTAGGTGGTCTGCTGCGCTCAAGACCACAGAAGCTTTTCTGGTTTTTCCCTTCTTACCACTGGCTGTCAGTTTGTGGTGAAAAACAAGATTATCACAAATCCTGGCTGTTGTAAATGATTTCATGAGTGTGTTGGCAGTTTCCAAGGCTCTGTTTTAGTGGGATTAACTTTGTGAATCTTGGATCGCGTGTGCTGTCTTGCACATTTACCTGCTTCTGTGGGACTTGGAAACATTGTATCAAGTTAGGGAAAAGGTGACTAATGAGGGGTTTCTGCAGCTTCTTAGTGGCAGGGGAGGGTGGGACCGAGGTGGCCCTGAGTGGAGACATGTTCCCTCAGAAGAACAGTTCGGCAGCATACATTTGTTGAGCTGTTGCTGTTTTGCCAGGCACTGTGCTAAATTCTTTACCTTCATTATTCATTTAATCTTCACAATAGCCTCATACAGTGGGTACTGTTCTTATCCCGGTTTTAAAGATGAGAAAACTGAGGCTCAAAACTTTAAGGACAGTGTGTAGGATAAAGCCATGACTGGAATACAGATTTGCCTCACTTCAAACCCAGGAAGTTAACCTATCTTGGGCCCATCTTCCAAGCGTGGAGGATTTAGCTTATCAGCTAGAACACTGGCTCCCAGAGGTGAGTTTTCTGGCTGCACAAGAATTGCCTGGGCCATTAAAAGTAACAGCAACAGCAACACCAAAAATAATCATAATAACAAAAATAATAAAAGCAGCATGTTTTCCCGTACCCCAGCCAACCCAAGACTCTGATTGGATAGGTCTGCTGTTGAGCCTGATGATCTGTGTTTCTCTCCATCCCCCTGGATCATCTGGGTGCATGTCCAAGGTCAGACCCCGTTAGAACAGAAGCTCCTTGAGGGCAGGGTCTGCGCCTGCCGTTCCTATTCCCCTCCTGCCCCGTTCAGTGACACACAGCCCGTAGGTGCTTGCTGAGCAAATGAACACGTCAACATGTCAGCTCTGCAGCCCTGGATGAGTCCTTCGTGGTTTCACTAAGCCCCTTCTAGACAGTTTCTTTGATGGCCCTTTTGTTTCTGGCGTCATTGGTTCTTTCTGTCGTGTTGGCTCACACCTGATTTTCGAGAGGGAGAAAGTCACGTGGCTGGTGTCACTGTTGGCAGCAGGTGCGTTCTTAGTGGAGCGTCTGACACCCCCTTACCAGCTGAGTGTTGAGCATGTGGAAGAGGTCAGGATTGGGTTGTGGGGCAAGTTGGCCACGCCCCGTGGCAGGCTTTGCGTGAGGACTGGGGTGGCACAGGGATAAAGAACCGTGGGGCCCACGGGCCACCAGCCACATTGATGCTGCTGCTCGGCAGCTCCACTGGCAACGGCTCTGCGCGAGCGGGGCGCTCTCCTGAACGTGCCTGTGTCCGACGTAATCAGGAAGCATTGAAGTTCAGAGAAGCATTCATGCCGCTACAAGCAGAAACCTCGTCTGAGCTCGCTTGTCTGACATCTCTTCTGTTGTCCTTATTTTACTCTTGCAGCTGCAGACGCAGCCTCATAGATTGGTCCCCGGGTTGAGGGTGGACAAAAAGGAAGCGAATCTTAACGCAGACTTTCTCTTCAGAGTGTGACTGGAGTTGCAACGCCTGCAGCGGGCCCCTGGGGACAGACTGCCTGCAGTGCATGGACGGCCACGCGCTCCAGGACGGGGCCTGCGTGGAGCAGTGCTCGGCCTCCTTCTACCGGGACGCGGGCCTCTGTAAACGTGAGCGTCTGAGGGCCCTCTCTGGGGTCACCAAGCCTCAGCCGCCTCTGTGCTGTTCTGAGAAAGAGCCTGTGGCAACCTTCTCCTTCTGGCTTTTTACCCAGTTCTGGCTTCTTTCCTGGGAGCTAGCTCTGTCGTCGTGAAAGTTTTCCTCTTGCCCTGATACAGCTTTGCTGAAATTCGAGGCCAGTGTGGGAACCTTGGGGATATGCGGCCACAGAAACATACGTGTCAGCCATTGCTTTCAGACTTCCCTAAAAACTGGACAGTCCTGACCTCCAGATGGGCAGGTCTGTGTGTCCCAGGCATCTGAGCAACAGGAAGACCCTGTTATTACACTGTCTGCCCCCCACCCTCTGTGTACCGTACGCCTCCCCATCACCCTGTCCGGCCCAGTACCCCTGAGCCTCACTTTAAAACCATGAAGTCCTCAGACCCTGAAATCCCCACCGAAAGTACGCAGAGAGCATTCCTAGAAGCATTGCTGGGAGACTGAGGACAGGAAATATCAACGTTTCTGCAAAACAATACTGAAAGCCAAGGTCTGATTAATAACAATAATTGCTATCTGCCAATGACTTTCTAGTTAATCTAGCATTTTCCATTACTTAATTTGATCTCCACCCGGGGAGGTGGATGGGACTGTGTTTCCACTCCCATTTTAGAGGGAAGAGCACTGAAGCTCAGAGAGGTCGAGGAACTAGGCCTAGGTCATCCAGCTGGTAGGGACTGTAGTCACAGCGGAACCGTGGCGCCTTGACTGCTCGTACAGTGCTTCGCCCATACACCAGGCTATGTTGCTGTTGACAGTGAGCGCTGCCTTCCCACAAGGGCTGGGGTCCCCTGGGAAAGCCACACAGATTTCTGCTTACTTGGCTTCTGTCTTTCAGGCTGTGGAAGCCACTGTCTCCAGTGCCGAGGTCCCCACGAGTGCACCCACTGTGAAGGGCCATTTCTCCTCTTGGAGGCCCGGTGTGTCCAGGAGTGTGGGAAGGGACACTTCGCAGATCATGCAAAGCGCCGATGCACAGGTAACGTGGAGACTGGGCACTCTGCAAGAAATAATCTGCTGATCCTTTAAGTATCTGGCTCTCCTCATGCATTTAAAATCCTGCTGCTGCTACTACTAATAGCAATCATCGTCGTCATCATCACAGGGACAGTGGTGGTAGCACAACCGGGCCCTTTCTGTGTGCCAGGCACTGTTCTAGTCATTCACATTATAACACCTGTAGTCTTCCCAGCAAGCACTCGCGTTGGGTGCTATTACTACTCCCGTGTTTAAGACAAGAAAATTATGGCGCAGATTGTTAGCAGAACTTGCCCACGGTCAGCTGCTGGTGGGTGGTAGAGGAGGAAAGATGTTCAGAAAGAGGCCCTGCTCTTAATCCCTATAAGTATCCTCCCGCACACGTCAACATGGTTAACTCTTTAAACAATCCATGTATGTGCCACGGTTTCGGATGGCTTTGTATGAGGCAGGGGTGCTCTTCTCTGTTAGGTTTCCTTCTGAGGGTGGATCAGCTCCCTGTGAAATTCCATAGGTAAACCGTCAGAATTCTCTTTTGTTCCGTTCGGGGATCATCTGTCGCTTGCACTCTAACTCGTCTGTCCGCAGCCCCGTCGTTTCTCATCCCCGGGGGTCCTAGCGTGGTATCTGTGCCTTTGCTGTGCTCATGCAGTGCGTCTTCTCTTTGATTGGCAGCCTGCCCTCGGGGCTGCTTGCAGTGCAGCCACAGGGACCGGTGTCACCTCTGTGACCAGGGCTTCTTTCTGAAGAGCGGCCTCTGTGTTCCCAGCTGCGTTCCTGGCTTCTCTGCCCACTCCTCCAATGAAACGTGTGCTGGTGAGTGCCTCTCCTCTCATGGTCTGGTAATTTCTCTCTGCAAAGGCTGAGTTTACAATAGGATTGATTCATGTGATATAAAGGAAAACTCCTCGTGCTGCTAAGGAATAAGGGACTCTTTGCAGAATGTGGAAAATTGGGAAAACCCAACTTCTATGATCTTTGGAAGGGAAAAGGAAGCAATCTATGCTTTAAAAGCCACAGCTATTAGACAGAAAATTTGGCATAAAACATTGCTATGTTCCTGAACTATAGCCAGTTATGGAAAATGACATATATACTATATTTACATGTATAATTTATTGACTTATATTTGTCTAAGCCTGTAGAGCTCGTTATGCCAAGGTGCCATGGAGATAAATTACAAATAAATAACGAACAGCATGAGGAGCCTGCCCCATGAGGTGCTCACACTTGCGGTGGACGGATTTTAAGCTGCCCTGTTTGCCATTAAGAACAAGGTGACATGTTACAGGAATGGAACTATTCTCTTCAAACACATTCGTGGACACTCTACCTTAAACAACAAAGAGAAGCAAATTTAAATGCCATCTTAACTTTGAACCCCGAAAGTGTTATAGTTGAAGGAAGCTTGGAAGTCACATTATGGCCAAGTGTTCCTTGGCTTTTGAGTGTTGATCATCAATAACGGGAGGAATTCTGTCTCTGTATTTCTGGCCTTAAAAGATATTAAGACTTCCTCGTGGGGAAAAAATATCCGTGGCTTATTTTAGGGGGATCCTTCTGAAAACCCCAAGTTACTTACTCCTCTTGGGGCATAATACAAGGGGACTTGAAAATGAATTCGACTTTCATTGGAGAAATCTTCCAGTGGACGTTGGTCCCACTGCACCCGGGCATTCCCAAACCGTCCCATCTGACCTGGTTGTAGAAGGAAACACTACAGTTAAAGTCCCAGTGAAACTAGTTGCCGGACACAGGAAGGATTCCACATCATGGTAGGAAACCCCTGTTTACCCATCAGATGTTTCATATGGATGAGATGGTATAATTTTAAAGTATATATATTAATGTTTCACGTGAATTCTGAGTGTGAGCCACTGATAATCCTACTCTGCTGTAGATTAATTAACTGGTACTGTTCTAGGAAATGGTATCAAACATTTGATTCTTTTCTTGCTCTGGTGGGTCTGATGTGGCAGGTGCTTCAGGACAGCACTGTGGTTCTATTAGGGTTATTAGTATTAGGATTACCTGGGGAGTTTATAAATTGCTGAGATTAGGATTCCCTGGCAGCCTGTTAGGGGAGATGGTAACATTACTGCGGTCCCACCGCAAGACATCTAGGTCAGAGCTCTGGCAGGGGAGCCCAGCCATCAGTATTGTTTTAAAAGATCCCTGTATGATCATTTATTATTATTGAGATATAATTCAAATACCGTAACATTGACCCTTTAAAGTATGCAACTCACTGGTTTTTAGTATTTCACAGAGTTGTACAACCGTGACCACTATCTAATCCCAAAACATTCTCATCACCCTGAAAAGAAACCTCATAACCATTAGCTGTTTCTCCCAATTCCTCCCTCACCCAAACCCTGGCAAGCTCTAGTAATCTACTCTGTCCCTGTGGATTTGCCTGTTCTGGACAGTTCACGTAAATGGAATTATACAAGGTGTGGCCTTTTATGTCTGGCGGCTTCTACTCTACACACCATTTCCAAGGTTCATCCATCCTGCAGCAATTATCATTCCTTTTTCTTTTATGGATGAATGATGTTATATGAATATACCAAATTTTGTTTTTCCATTCATCGATGGATAGACATTTGAGTTGTTTTCAACTGTTGTTATGGATAATGCCGTTGTGAGCATTTGTACGTAAGTTTTTGTGTGGGCAAATGTTTCAAGTCTCTGGAGTCTCTGCCTAGGTGTGGAATTGCTGGGTCACATGGTAACTCTATATTTAATCACCTGAGGAGCCGCCCAACCATTTTCCCAAGGGACTGCAGCATTTTCCACTCCTGTCAGCAATATACAAGGCTCCGATTTCTCTACCTCGTCACTAACACTGTTTATTGTCTTTCCTGGTGGAAGTGAAGTGATACCTTATGATGGTTTGATTTGCATTTCCCCGATGACTAACGATGTTCTGCAGCTGTTCATGTGCTTATTGGCCTTTGATATATCTTTGGAGAAATGCCTATTCCAATTCTTTATTCATTTCAAAAATGGAGCTATTTCTTTTATTGTTAAGTTATAGGAATTCTTTATATATTCCAGATACAAATCTTTTTTATAGACACACGATGTGCAAATATTTTCTACTATTCTGTGGGTTGTCCTTTCGCTTTCTTGCTGGTATCCTTTGAAACAAAAGTTTTTAATTTCGATGATGCCCAGTTTATCTGTTTTTCCTCTTGTCTCTTGTGCTTTTCATGTCATTTCTGAGAAAGCATAATTCAAAATCACAAAAATTTACTCTTATATTTTGTTCTAAGAATGCTATAGTTTAACTCTCACATTGAAGTCCTGTGTTATTTTGATTTTCATCCAGGGGAGGCTTATAATATACAACAGTCTAGAATCTCATCTGTGTAGCCCTAAATTAACATTACAAGCCTAGTTCTTTCTTTTTTTTAATAAAAAGGTCATGGCGTGGGGGGCTGGCTGTGGGTAGGGACCATGTGGGAATCAGAGCTGGAGCGTGGCAGGAAGTGGGCCTGGTACCTGGTGGGTGCGGTGGTGCAGAGAGCTACTGGTTTGGGATCAGGAATTTTTTTCTCACTTACCCTCTCCAGAAGAAGAATGTGGCCATCGGCCTTTGGTCCTTTCGTAGAATTGGGAATGGCGTACTCCAGCTGTCAGCGTGACTTCCAGGCTCCATGTTTTCTACATGGAAAATAGGCCAATGAACAGGAGCAGTGGCTTATCCCTGAGAATATCCCAATGGGAGCAAAAGAGAAATCTCGTTTATTGCTCAGGAATATGAAGCAGAGCAAGCTGACGGTCTCCTGCACCGGTGTTCTCAGTAATGCTTTAAATTCCATTGTACTGTTTGTATATTGAAACTAAGTCTGTTTCTTGTTTTGTGTTTTCTCTCTGGAAATTGTAAGGAGGTGGTCTCAAAAGAAATGAACTAAGTTAGCAGCCTCCACCCTTTTTGGCACCAGGGACCACTTTCGTGGAAGACACGGACCCAGGGATGGTTTGGGGATGATTCAAGCACATTGCATTTACTGTGCACTTTATTTCTATTATTATTACATTGCAATATCTAATAAAATAATTGTACAACTCACCAAAGGGTAGGGACCCCCGAGTACTAATGAGTAAATGTACCAAGCTAACCTTTGGATTGTATGTTTTCCAGGCGAAACACACACCCCCAGTCTTCACGTGAATGGTTCCCTGACCCTCCCAATCGGTTCGGTGAAGCCACTGGACTTCTCCCTCCTGAGCGTCCAGGACCAGGGCGGCAGGGTGGAAGACCTCCTGTTCCATGTCGTGAGCGCTCCCACCAATGGGCAGCTGGTGCTCTCAAGAAACGGGAGAGAGGTCCAGCTGGACAAGGCTGGCCGTTTTAGCTGGAAAGATGTGAAGGAGAAGAAAGTGCGTTTTGTGCACAGCAAGGAGAAACTCAGGTGACTCAGTGTGCTGTTGTTTTCCCGCTTCCTCTCCATCTTTGCTTTGCAACCCGCCCCCCTATAGCTATCCCTCCTGGTCTGGGGGAGATCGATACTCCACAAGCACCAAACGCTCTCAGCTGCCTGTCGTCATTTTCCTGTAATTGCCCAGAGAGCGTGCTTCTGTTGGAGGCGTTTTCATTTTATCACGTAATTATGGGTAATTCTGTGATGCAACAGGAAAATTCCTAGTACAATTATCCAGATTTTTTGCCCAGCAGAAACACAAGTGGTTACATACCCAGATGCCACAGTTGCTTCTTCCAAAATTAGGGTAATATGCTGGGAGGAGGGGGCAGAGAGAGGATAGAAAACATGCTTTTCAAGGTGCTGTATGGTCCCTAGGATTTCAGAGTTGGAAGGAAACTTGGAGTCACAGTTAACTTTGCGTTATCCACATTATGGGATTAATTGTGGTTAATTTTTAAGCCTGATCCAGTTTTCCCCTGATGCTCAGCATACTTTTGGCTGTCTTCCCCACCCCAGCTGACAAATGCTTCAGGAATGCAGCTGAATGTTAACACTAGCCCAAGCAAATATAGCCATATAATTAGCAGAGTAATCTGCTAAACTGAAATCAGAGAATGCACCCCCAAGATTAGCCTCTTGGATTATGTTTCACCCTGTTCTGCTTTACCAGTGCAGATAATTCAGCATAGATTATATGTATAAACAAGGAACTGAAATCCAATGAACGTGATAAGAACATATATTTTCTGCTGTCAACACTAAACTTGAGGGTTTTGTTTTTTTCTTTTTTCTTTGAAGTTTGGGCTGGGAGACAGGTGGGGAGAAACGTAGATGGCACTTTCTCTACTGTGGTTAATAGCTGTTGACGCCACTAACCTCAGAAGACCATATTACAGGAATGAGAACAACTAACAGTTATTGACTAACGTTGAGCCAGCCATCATGTTAAGCACTTCACATGAGTTATGTATATTGTGTTCCTAGAATACAGATAAGGAAACGGAGGCCTCGAGAGTGTAAGTAACCTTGCAACCTGTGAGTGCAAAGCTGAGGCTCCAAGCCAAGACTCTGATCCTACCACCTAAGCCTTTAACCACGATAATTTCCTCCTCCCTAATATACCAGAAGCAATAGGCATGTTTCCAGGGTCAAGGGGTAAAAGATCACTGCACAGAGAAGTTTTGCTACAGAGATGGAGCTTAAAACTCTGGTGTTTGATGCCATAGACTTGCTCTTCAAATTCCGCTCTGTCTCCTGCATTCCTTTTTTTATTCTAGGATGATCAAATCTTATTATTGATTTAACAGACAGCTAATGGTACCTCCTGAGCGCAAAGCATGAAATGGCAGAGCAGACTGGTGCTTGGGAAGCTTCCAGGCCCAAGGTGGGGGCCAAGGCACAGGGCACACATCTGCAGAGTGGAAGGAAGCACATGTTAAGAGACACGCGGTCGCCCTGCTCTTCGCATTTCGGGAGCAGAGAGGAAGAGGCAACCGTAACTGTCTGAGGATGCCAGAGAGGACCTTGCGAGAGAGGTGGTCTTTGATCTGGGCCTTCAAAGAGGTGTCAGATTTTGGCAAAGTAGAGCAGAAAGCCCTCCAAGCAGATACAGTAGATCCCGGTTCGCAGACTGGGGTGTGGTTGGGACCGACCATAGGGTTGCTGGAGTCCTGCCTGCATTTTTGCTGCAAGTGTTATTCCTAAGTGTTTCCATCACATATGCACGTGTGTGCGCACACACACACACACACACACACACACACACACACACACACAGCCACATAGCCCTGTGTTTGTAGTCATTTGTCTTGGAGTCACTGGTGAAAAGCATAAAGCTTCGTAGATAGCAAAATTAACCCTCTCGTCAATATACCTTCTCATCACCTGGTTTCTTGCACGATCTTAGCTTTGCACCCCTAGACAGGACAGAGAATGGCAGTTTAGAAAATTCCTGCAGTACACTTTTAGAGTACCCATTTTCATTCTGGATTTTCTTTATTTAAAAATTCAAACAAAAGAAAGAATGAGAGGAATCATGAAATGAGGTGGGTAGAAACTCATGAAAAAATGAAATAATTTAATTCTCTGGATAATACAAAACCTGTCACATAAGTTTGTGTTCTGTTTCGTTGTCATGAAAATACTGACTGTGAATCTTTAGGATTGGAATTCTTTAGAATGGAACTCCTCTGGGATCAGGATGGGCCCGTGGTATAAAAGACAGTCTGTAAAGGTATTAATAGGTGTAGTGACGGAGATACGCTGGCATTGAGACGCTGAACGCTCTTATCGGAACCTCAGCCCACCCAAGATCGTTTTTCCCTGTTTGGTTGGGAGGAACCACCCTCTGGCTCATTGTTGCTTTCCTCAGCTGCATTGTCTTGAAGCCCGAAGGTGGTGGTGGGAAGGGGCAGGATTTTAACAGGGCAGAAAATGAAGGGAGGATAGAAGAGGAAGGAAGACAAAAATACCTTTTTTAAAAAAATCAGGTTTATTGAGGTGTAATTTGCATTCAGTAAAATTCCCTGTATTAGAGTATACTGTCCTATGAGTGTTAACAAATGTATGCAGTCCTGATGTCCTGTGACCACAACCACAGTCGAAATATTAGTATAAAGCAGTTCCATTACTCAGAAATTCTTCTTTCTGTAATTAGTCCCTTCTCCCAGGTCCTGGCAGCCACTGATCTGTTTTTACCCCTGTAATTTTTCCCTTTCTAAGATGTCATGTGAGCGGAATCAGTGTGTAGTCTTTTGTTTCTGGCTTTGGCCATAATGCTTTTCAGATTCATCCACATTCTTTCATGGATAAGTAGTTAGTTCCAAGAATACCTTTGAAAGAACTTTAAAACAATGGTCCCTGTAGTGGACCAAAATTCAGAAATTCCTGTAAAGCATTAATCATACACCTCACCAGCCAGCAGTGGGTTCTGCGCTTGGCTTGGCTTGGCTTTGAAGGTGGACGGTTCTTACTTTTCCTTCTAGCAGTCTCTGAAGCTTCTGGAACACACTTTTGCAGGAAATAAGAACCACAGCAAAGAGTGAGCCTCACTTTCTTATTAATCGGGACTCTGGTTGCAAGTAATGAAAGTCGGCTGGAACTTGATTAAGCAAAAGAGAAAGCCTTGTTGTGCACTGCAGGGCTGGCTGGGATCTCAGACATCAAGGGCAGCCGTGCCCCAGGGCAGACCGAAAGCTTGGACTTCTCTTGTCTCTGGGTCTCTCCGCGTGGGCTTCCTTCGCCTCCCTCTTGCAGACAGGCTGGTTCCACATCCACGTGGTAGACTCTGGTTGCCCACAGTCGAATGGCAAGACTGGCTGCCTGCTGGCTCTCTGGCCAGTTCCAGATTTCCAGGAAAGAATGAGCCGTCCCTCCCCAGTCCTGTCCACACTGGAATCGTGGGATGCAGGCGTTTGGAACGTCGTGTTGGAGGCCCACTCACATGAATGGGCGGGAGTTGGGGAGGGTTTGTGGATCAGAGACTGTAAAAGATTCCTTTCCATTGTTCAATTTAACCAGTAACCTATACTATACTACTAACCTGTCTTCACCTGACAACTAACATTTCAGCCTTTTATATATTTGGTTTAGAAAAATAGTAAACAAAATACTTATGTAATTATTATTATGATGATGATGTTATAATGAGATCTAAGAACACAGCATTTTTGCCTGTATCTCACTCTATTCATCTTTATTTGGTAGTTTTTATTTATAGTGTTATATTACTATAGCAGTTTGATCCAAATTCTCATCTACCCCTAATCCAAAAATACTTTTAATCCTTATCTTTCTAAAGGCTAATATAATGATTATATTTTCTCATTTTTTTCTTTGGGGACTTCTTTAGGAAAGGCTACTTTTTCCTGAAAATTAGCGACCAGCAGTTCTTCTCTGAGCCACAGCTGATCAACATACAAGCATTTTCAATACAGGTAATAAAAATGCAAAGCCATTAATAATTCCACATGCCTGCTGATTTGATTCTGAAGCACAAACCAAGGTTTCTTTCTGTTTTAGCAAAAATGATTGAGCTAAATTAATCTTGTCTTAGTTTCCTCATGAAATGCCACTGGAGTAATTTTTAGTATTTTTGGGTAATGACAGCAGCAACAATAATTACTAATACATCTGTAGAACTGTTCTTTATGATTCACGTAAGTTACTCAGTTAATCCTCATGCCAACATCATGAGGTATTATTATCCCCGGTTTACAGATGAGGAAACTAAGTTGCAGAGAGGTTAAGCAGCTTGTCAGTAATTAATGTAGCAAATAACTAGAGTCAAGATCTGTGCCCAGTAAATCTGACTACAGAGTCTGTGTCTAAACCGTTACACGATGACGGCTTACTTTATTATACTGGATCTGACCCTGCCTTTTGGAATAATTTGAATCTGTTCCTGTTGTTATGACTTTCCTTATTCTCGGGTAAATGGGTTTGTTGTAGCAAAATGTCTTTCTCAGGTGTGTGGAATTTGCCATCAGAGCATTTTATTAAGGGTCCACTTAAATGAGGTGCTGTGTGGTCGTCAGACAAACCCAGGTCTGAGGAAGTCACGGTAGATGCTGCAAAGCGCTCCAGACTCATCTCGCATCATTCATTTCTGCCACGTCGCACTTATGCGTCCAGAATACGCAGAGTGTTAGATGCCCCAAGGACTGGGCTTGGGGGATTGAACAGCTGAAATGTGCAAATTGGGTAGAGACATAGGTACAGCCACAGGTTGTGAAAAGCAAGAAACTGCTTGGGGCAGGACAACCTCTTGGGGAACGAAAATTACCTCAATATTTACACGTCAGTATTGCATTAGTCCTGACTCAAGGAAGGACACCTGATTATTGTTTTTACATATTTTATCTTTGGTCCAAAACTGAAAAGGCCACGGATCAGGGATAACAACATAGACTTGAACCAGAAATTCAATGGTATTAAGAACCAAGTTCAACTCTTCTGGGTGGTATTGTCACATCAGGGATAACTTACTTAGGAATGATTAGAAATTGATCCCAAGTTAATTTGATCTCATGGGTGTTCAAAAATACAATTTTGTTTTAATTAGAGCTAAAACATGTGATCTCTGTAAATATAGGCCGGGGTGCCACATCAGTCTTAGGACTTACTGGCTTAGATGTTTCTCAGTACTTAAACTCAGAAGTTCTGTTTTGTTCTTTTTGTCTGGGCTAATATCATTATTCCAATGAAAGACCCACGGTAGATATCAGCAAGTCTTCCTGATCTGGGATGGTGAGTTCCTATGGTTCCCTGAGTTCTGTGTGTTCGTTTTCCCATAATCGAGTGAGTAGATAATGAGGGCATGTTTTCATTTTATTTATTATATGACAAACTTTTATCATTTTAACTTTTAAAAAATGGAATTTTAGAAAATAATTTTAACTTGTTTTTGGTCCTTTAAATTTCTGTGATATTTCAGTATGGTCTTGAGTCTCCCTGAGATTTTCTCATGTAAGTTAATTTGGTCTTTTCCATTTATGGATTTTGACATCACCTTTGACCTTTCCTCTTCCAGAATATGAAAGGCCATTCATTCCCATATATAGAATCACAGCTTTATAATTCTCACTTGAGAATTGAGTAGCTATCATGTAATTTCCTACTATGTGATTATTATAATGATGCATTAGCTAGACTTGACTTTAATGGAGATTGTAATTTACAGGTGGCCAGGAGGTGCTTGGGTAGTTGAAAAAAACAAAAACAAAGACAATCATTTGGATTAAAGAAGGCGGTGTGTTGAGAAAAGTCCTAAATGGTTGAAGTTCAAACGATATTAAAAACTGAGATAATGTTTTCTTTGGCTTCTGGCCTCAAATTTTTGTTTGTGGAGGATGAGGGTTTTTTTTTTCTGCTGTGGTTCATTAACTTTTATCTTTGTGAAAGAATGTTTTATCTGCTCACTCAAGTTGGCAGGAGGAGCCCTGACAATCTTAAGGAAAACATATCAAATTTTAGTATATCAGCAGTGCCACGTGAATTAACCAGGACCAGGTGGCTGCCTTACTCACCTAGACTTGTCAGGCTTTATAATCTGAGCTGGGGTGGGACTCTATCAAGATTTGGATGAGAGAGCCTGGAGAAAATTACCGACAGGGACCAGAAATAGCATGAATTCAGAGCATAGCAGTGGCTCACTCTGAGCCAGGGAATGCTGGAGTGAAGTCTCGCCTCCTGGACACAAGTCCAAAATTTCCATACCTCTCATTAGTCTCTCTTGGGATATAGCATCAATCGAGATAGCTTAGAAATTAGAGATTTGGAAGCAAATTGCTTTCATCAGTTGCCTCTCATCAAGTCTCGACGTGGCTTGAGAAACCTCTAGACCCCAGAGGTGTTAAGTAACCTCAGTTACTGTGATGACTGTGACTGACCACACCTCTGACCACTGCTTTCACCATGGAACAGTCTGGCACTTAGCTAGAGCACCTAGAGTTTCTTAAAAAGCAGAGACATAACAATCAGATATGTAGTCCACTAGATGACTCTCTTTCCCTGCTACGTGACTCTTCCCCTCCTTCCCTTCAACTCCACAGGCCCCCTACGTGCTGAGAAATGAGGTTCTCCACGTTAGCAGAGGAGAGACGGCAACCATCACCACCCAGCTACTCGATATCCGAGACGATGACAACCCACAGGATGTGGTCATCCAAGTGCTTGATCCTCCACGTCACGGCCAATTGCTCCAAACCCTTCAGTCCCCCGCAGCCCCTGTCTATCATTTCCGGCTGGAGGAACTCTCCAGAGGCCTTCTCCACTATGCTCACGATGGCTCAGACAGCACATCCGATGTTGCCGTCTTGCAGGCCAATGATGGACACTCCTTCCAAAATATACTGTTCCGCGTGAAGACCGTGCCCAAGGTAGGTGTTGTTCCTGGAGTTACGGTTTCCTTGAACCTAGATGTGACGTCCTACTGAAGATGTTGTTTGACAGTACTCATAAGGTTAAGATACAGGTAGTTATTTGTTTATTCAAACATAACCCCTTAGGAAGGTGCTTATTAAGCATGTATTATACAGATGGCAATATATATTTCGAAATACCTGTCCCTGTGTCCTCTACAAAATGGGACATTTTTGAACTTTACTCGTTGACCTACTGCCACAAAAAAAAAAAAAATGCGTTATTGTCCACTGATCCCTTTGTCTCCTTCCTGAGCATAATCATAAGAATCAAAGTATCCCTGGTTTTGTCTGCCCTTCAGAAACAGCTCATGAAACGTGACGTTCACAGTCAGGTAATCTTAATGAATCAAAAAGAGTGCGTTTAGCCATAATGTTAGCCCAGCTGAATTAGAATGAGCAAACTCTTTGGTAATCGTGGGGATCGTGGCCCAGGTAGCAGGAGCTCAGCAGAGAGCACTATTGCCCGGCCTGAGTCATTGGCCACCTTTGTGTGATTTTCCCACATCCACAAGCACCTGTACTATTATTTACTTATTTTTCTTTGAATCGACTTTTTTATTTTGGCCTCATCCTAGTAAATAACACTTGTGAAATCACGGGCTTAATGTAGAATTATACTTTTTTCTAAAATATTAAAATTAATACACAGCCATTCTATAAAATTTTGTCCACGTATCACATAAAATGTTCCTGGATACTAAAAATGAGATGGCTGCCATGCTTTAGGAAATACTGGGCTAACCCATGCTGGACCGAAGAGACCTACTGAAAACCATTTTCAAACCAGTTTCAAAACTTGATGCCATTTTATTGGAAGCCCTTTTCTCAGTTTCATCGAGAATGGATCTTTCTCATGGCAGTAGATGGGGAAACATAATTTTTTTTAAACTTTTTATTTCAAATATTGCTGCCTACTGAGGTACCATTAGCTGGAGAGATTGATTTGCCGAGGAGAGTTTAAAATCACTTGTCACTTTCTCACCGGTTATCACTCAAAATTTGCAATTAAGCCTCGTGAAGGTGAACAGCTGAATCTAATAGGGTCTGCGAGCTAATTTCTCGGTTTCCTGTCTCATTATTTTCAGCTGCTGAAAACAGCAACGGTGGCCTGAGAGTATGGGCGTAAGTGAAGGCTGATTATGAGGTAGAGCTGGCAGGTAGCCACCTTGTCACTGGTCCTAATTAACACCCTCTTGCGATTGCTCTGGGAGATGAGGTTTAGTTCTGGAGAGATGAAGTCTACACAGACACAGAGAGTTTTCTTTTCCTCCTTCTTGGTTTCTTTCCAAAAGTTGTTACAGGATTTCCCTGCTACCCTAGCAGCTGCCTTCCATGTTTGGATTTCGGTCTCCATGTTTGGAGCTCAGTTCAATGTATCACACAATCATTCCGTGTGGAATGGCTCGGGGTCGAAGGGTATTTATAGGACTTTAGCTGCTTCAGCTATCAAAACAGAACAAAGAAAAATAAGATTTTAATTTATAAATAAGGCACAAGGCACAGAGTTTTGGAATCCTTGTAGCCCCTATGACTCGTGAGTCAGGTATTTGCTGTGTCTATTTGTGGTTCTGCGAAGTGAGTTTAGGTTCCCCCTTTCATCCCTCCGTCTCCCAGAGCGCTGTGTTTACCTGTCCACAGGTGATCTGTGATGGGCTTCTAAGCCCATGAACTGGACTAATGAAACCAGCAACCTCAGCATCCATCAGGATGTGCTAATGATCAATTTTACTGTAATGATAATATTAATATAATACAAATACACTGTTTTTCCTCTTAGCAATTCAAAATACTTTACCTTAATCTGTTCTACTAGTATTTACAACATCTTGGTGAGGAAAGTTAGAATAGAGGCTATGTGACCTTATTCATTCTAACAGAAATTCTACAAGTGGGAGGTTTTTTTTTGTTTTTAACATTTATTGGGCACTGAAGCTTGATGTGAATTAATCCATTTGATCATCACGATCATTTTATGATGTTTGTCCAATTGTTATCTCTAATTTTTCAAAAGGGTAAACTAAAGCACAAAGAGGTTTAAAAACATTCATTTTTGTAAAGGTGTTTGGTGTGGGAGCTGTGATTGCGCCTCAGGTATGTCTGCCTCCTGCACGTAACCACGAGGCACTTTTCGTTCCACCTGTATTCCTCAACGTATTGGTCACATATATCCTATTACCCTAATGGACAGAATGGAGACAATAATTTTCTCAATGTCTTTCTCGATGTTCTATCCGAGCAGGCTGGGCCCCCAGCCTCCCATAATCTTTGCTCTGAACTCACCACATCGTGTTGTAAGTAAGGCTGTTTATAACCATAAGTCTACTGGGCCCAAGAAGGAAAAAATGCCTCAGCGGGTTTGGCTTCCGATAGCTGTGAGTCAGACATGACCGCTTTCACCCTAACAGCCGTTTTTGAGGATGGGCATGCAAGTGCTTACCCTGTAGCTACCAACGTGATAACACATTGAGTGCTACACACAAAAAAACCAGAAACCTTTCCTTCGGACCACAGTGTTTTATTTCAAAAATAGAATAAAAACTTCGAGTGTAATTTAAAGGTAAACATAAATTGAAAAATGAAACGTATTGACTTCTGTTCATTTAATCCACATTTTTAGAATTGAATTGTCAATGTTAAATGTGACAATAAGAACATCAACCAGTAAGATTGTATGTATGCTTCGCATGGCCCTGGGGTCAAAACTAGAGTGAGTTAAATACAACTCTCTTGGCAGTTAACGTGTTAAATCTTGAGCGAGGCCAATTGTTGGCTGATGTCTAGCTGGGGGTTTAAATGAAATGGCAAGTGGTTTTGATTTAATTCCTAGTGAATGGACCGGCAAATTTATCCTAACATCTTTGAGCTGAACACTGAACGTGGCAAGGCAGATGGGAAGGGATAGAAAAAGGCTTTGTGGGAAGAGGGACCATTCCTACCTTCCTGTCTTGAGCAAGGCACGTGGTGGGAGCTGATGCATTTCTGTCGGATGACTGGGTGATGGATGGGTGCGGTGGCTTGAGTGAGGCTGGCGCTGTGTCCCTGTCCTCCAGTCCGTCTCCTTTGTCGGACGAGAGCTCCCCAGGGCACCTCTGCAGATGCCGGGGTGCCCCACCTGGGACTGCGTAGAGGAGCTGTCAGCTCAACCCTTGTTTTTCAGGTTCTGCATGACTTCCCCAAACTTACTCTTTTTGTCATTGGCCTGGCAGTGAATAAACTTGACTGCCACCTGCAGCCTCCTGCTGAGTTGCTGAGGAGACGATAGAACCAGGACTGATGTTGAAACATGTTCTTTTGGGGGAAGGAGGCAAAAAATAAATAGAAAAGATTAAAAAGTAGTAAAGAATGCTCCATTGAACAGGCTTGCATTAATCGGGTGGATTACCAAAGCCAAGCCTGCCAGAGACGGGATTCGAAAGCAGTTTGATGTCTAATGATGGCTGAAACGTGGGCAGGGAACAGTCGTGTTTGTTGGTGGGCTTCTCTCTGCTACAGGGCTTTCAGGGATTTGCCTTCTTTCTCATTAATTGACGTGCCTCTGGAAACCATGCCCTCTTCTACTCTGGTAATAAATCTGATGATCTTTCTGACCTCCTTTGTTGTTCTCAGAGCAATTATTTTCTGCAGCTGGGTAATGCTTTAATGTTAAAACCCCTCAAGTGCTGTGCTCAGAACTAGATGGAAAATTCTGTTGCTGGGGGTCCTGTCTGGCTGTCCATCTGTGGTAAGGCCCATGAACAGCTAAAAAGCCCTCGTGTTTTCCCTCAATCCCATTAATGCCTGATGAGAGCATCGGTTGCATTGCAGGGACTCTGATAATAATGATGTTTATGAGAATTACAAATATCAGTGGCACAGAAACGGTTTTTTATGAATAACAGTCTATCTCATAAATATAAATCCTGGCTCATGTCAGGGTTTCACCTTTTCGAAGGCTCGCTTAACTTACCCAGTGCAGTGTCTCCCAAGGTACACACTCAGAAAAGGTATGTTGGTTAAAAATGTATCTGAGCCAGGCATGGTGGCTCACGCCTGTAATCCCAGCACTGTGGGAGGCCGAGGCAGGAGGATTGCTTGAGCTCAGGAGTTCAAGAGCAGCCTGAGCAAGACCGAGACCCTGCCTCTACTAAAAATGAAAGAAATTGGCCAAACAACTAAAAATAGAAAAAATTAGCCGGGCATGGTGGCGCGTGCCTGTAGTCCCAGCTACTCGGGAGGCTGAGGCAGGAGGATCGCTTGAGCCCAGGAGTTTGAGGTTACTGTGAGCTAGGCTGACACCAGGGCACTCTAGCCTGGGCAAGAAAGTGGGACTCTGTCTCAAAAAAATAAGTAAAAAAAGAAACAAAATAGACACACACACACACACACACACAGTATACGTGTACGTATCTAAGTTGAAATACACCTGGAGAGAAGTTTCTATCTTCTTGACCTGAAGTATCAAGCTTCTGAGGCCAGTAGATACATTGACACACACACAAATAGCCCAATTATCTTTCCGTCTTTCTCTATGCTGGTAAATTTCACCACCACGCATGCTCCGCAAGCTCCTTCTCTAAAGTCCACAACGTCCTGCAAGATGAAATCGTAAAAGCTGCGGTATGAATGAGCTCTTGCATATCACAGCAGATTTTTATAGAATAAGTAAAATGTTAGGGTCGCTGTTATGTCCAACAATAAGTCATGTTCTATTTAGTGAAGTTTTAAAATTTTTTACCTTGAATATTTTGGCCTGGGGTTGGGGTACACTGTCATTTGAGCTAAAATCTCATCATTTATGGCTAAACCTTTAATTTGGGAGGGAAGGTTTTCATTTTTGTTTGTGAGACTTTTTTCTCCAAAAAATGGAGGCTTGTGCACTTACTTCTTCTGGTTTACAACATTAATATTTTTACTTGTAGTGTATATGTAATGGCCAAATTTTTATTACAACATTTCTTTGTGCCTATTATTCTACGAGATTAATGAGAAGAGCTATTTAATTTAAAGCAGTGTTTTAATTGTGCCCCCAGTTTTACTTGTTGGGATTTTATTGCCTGCTAATGTGGCACTCTGGAGTTTGTATAAAACATTACTGGACAGATTCTTCAGCTGGTAATATAGCTAATTTCTTGAGCCGACAAAGATATATACAACATCGTATGGGAAAAAAAACTACAAGGAGTTAAAAAAAAATTCCAAAATGTCAGAACCGTTGGAGAAATTAGGTTAAAATTTGGCTTTTTGGACACTATAGCTATAAAAAGATGGTATATAACCTTTTGTCCATCTCTCTTCAGCCTTCCCTAGACCCCTCTCCCAAAATAAAGCAACAGAAAAAAAAACATGCTCATCTTGGTGAGTGGGGAGAGTTATACTTCTTTAAAAAACAAAACACTTTATTGAGGTGTGATTGACATGTGAAAAGCTCTGCGAATTTAACGTACACCACTCCACGAGTCTGGGGAGGAGTACATGGCCGTGAAACCATCAGTGCCATCCAGGTCGTAGACATATTCATCACTCCTGAGTTCCCTCCTACCCCCTTTATGAATTTTACTTACTTTTTTTGTGGTAAGAACATTTAACATAAGATCTACCCTGTTAGCAAATTTCAGGTATTGTGGAGAGTATTGTTAGCTGTAGACTCTATGCTGCACAGCAGAGCTTCAGAACTTATTTCTCTTGAGTATCTGAAACTTTGTGCCTTTTGACCACCCATCTCCCCTTCCTCTCTCCCCCAGTGCCTTGTGGCTGCTCTTCTGCTCTCTGCTCCTTTGACTATTTTAGATTCCACATACAAGCGGGATCTTACAGTTTGTGCCTTCCTGTGTCTAGCTTATTTCACTGAGCATGGTATCCTCCAGGTCTGCCCATGTCGTTGCAGATGGCAGGGTATCCTTTTTTTAAAGGCTGAATAATATTCTGTTGTATATCTGTTTATCCATTGATGGACACTTAGGTTGATTCTGTGTCTCTGCTGTCGTGAATAACGCTCAACAAACACAGGAGCACAGGTATCTCTTCCACTCACTGATTTCACTTCCTTTGGATCTGTATCCAGAAGGGGGATTGCAGATCATTTTGGTAGTTTATTTTTAATTTTTTTGAGAAAACTCTGTGTTTTCTATAAAGACTAAACCAATTTGCTTTTCTACCAACAGTGTAGCAGGCTTCCCCTTTGTCCGCATCTTCGCTAACACTTGCCTTTTGTTTTCTGACAGCCATCCTAACAGGTATGAGGTGGTTTGGCATTGCATCTCCCTCACGATTATTTATGTTGAGCACCTTTTCATATACCTGTTGGCCATTTTTATATCTTCTTTGGAGAAATGTCTATTAAGGTACTTTCCCCATTTTTTTAATTGAGTCATTTGAGTTTTTTGCTACTGAGTTGTAAGCGTTCCTTATATATTTTTGATATTAACCCCTTATCCAGGTGACAAGGTCTGTCTGAAAAGTACACAGCCATGGTTAGTATAACGAGAACATATTATACAGCTGGATACTTTCCGAACAGACCTCGTTATGTTTTGCAAATGTTTTCTCCCATTTTGTGGATGACCTTTTCATTCTGTTGGTTGTTTCCCTTGCTGTGCAGATGCTTTTTAGTTTGAGGTAATCCCACCTGTTTGTTTTTGTTTTTGTTGCCTGTGCTTTCTGCATCATATCCAGAAAAATAGTTGCCAAGACCTATGTCAAGGAGCTTTTTCCCTGTTTTCTTCTAGGCATTTTACAGTTTCAGGTCTTATGTTTAAGTTCTTAATCCATTTTTAGTTGATTCTTGTGTATGGTGTAACAGAAGGGTCCAGTTTGATTCTTGTGCATGTGGATGTCCAGTTGTTTTATTTATTGAAGAGACTGTCCCTTCCCCCTTTCCCCATTTTGTATTCTTAGCACCCTTGTCAAAGGGATTTATTCTTGGGACCCCCTATTCTGTTTCATTGATCTGTGGGTTTGTTCTTATACTAGTACCATGCTGTTTTAATTACTGTAGCTTTGTAATATAATTAGAAATCAGAAAGTGTAAGGCCTCCGGCTTTGTTCTTCTTGCTCATGATTGCTTTGGCTATTTGGGGACTTTCATGGTATACACAACTCTACTGGAGTTAATAGAGCTTTCCCCCAGCATTCTGGTAGATTATATGCAAAGTTTTGGACACACTTTTGATGTTGTATAAAAAATATGCTGTATCAATTGTAAAAGGAGGAATTTCTGTGGGACTGTGCCCCTGAGCAGGATAGAAAGTGCTTTACTGCTATTCTCGTGGGCACTGTTTGACTCAGTTTCCTGGTGTGTGTGGTGAAAATGGCCATGACTGCACAAGTGCCAAGTGATAGCAAAAGGACGGTTGTTGTTTTCTCTCTTCTGAATGTTCTCCTCCTGGGAGTATGGTTTGCTTTGTTCTGTTTGTTGGCATATTTGAAAGTAATAACAATAATTTAGAACACCATCTCTTCTGAAATGTTCTATTTTAAAATATCAGATTTACTAATTTTCAAAGTATAAAAAACTCTGAAAACTGAATGCTGGCAGCATCAGTAATCTTGTTCTATGGAAAATGCCAGTTGTCTTGGAAAGCAGGAATGGCAACATGTTTCAGTGATATTGGCTTTAGCAATAAATTGGTTTCCTTCTCAGGAGTGCTAAACAGGCGATTTCTTCCAGCCAGTTACACCTAACAGTTGTTGCTTCATTTTCTGTCAGCCATTAGGTCCTGTCTATTCTGCTTCTGTAGTGTTTCTGGAATCTGTTTCTATTTATCAGGGGATTTACCATTGAATTTTCCACTGCAATTACCCTCTCGTAGGCCCTCCCCTTCTCTCCCCCAAGCCATTACCAGAGCTTGCTAAGTGGTTTCTGCACCTCTAGATTTATCCCAGTGCTAGACGACTCCATCTCTTGCTGTTGGAGTCTTTCTAAAACCGATTATACCTGATCATCCCATTTCCTTCCCTGGAGACTCTGTTGACTTTCTAGTACCTATAAATACGTTGAGACTTTTAGCATAGCTTCTGTTTTCTACTAACCTTCCACGAGACAGCATCACTTTTCATCCAGTCCCTCCCCTGGTTCCTAAACTCTAACGGCACCAGATGCTTAGGTGTTTTATTAATACTAAACATACATGGGACATTGTCTCATCTTTGCCTTTGCTTTGACTGCGCCCTCTGTCTAGAATCTGTTTCACCACTTCTCTACTTAGAAAGACTTTTTTTTTTATTATTTAAGAATGAAATGATATTTTCTTTAGGAAAATCTTTCTGAGGCTTCCTTCTACTATCATCCCACAGCTCCCTGCTCAAGCTTCTTATAGAGCATCACTTGTGAAGCATTCTAATTATTTGTGTGTCTGTCTCTCCCACTAGACTCTAAGTTGTGCTTCAGACAGCCTTGTATATATCAGGCCCCTAGCAAAGGAGCTGGCATAGAACAGGTGCTTTCTGAATGATTCCTGAATATGGGTGGATGGAGAGGTTAGCAGGACAGGTTGACAGACAGATGAAAGAAAGACATGGAGAGACTCAGTCTTCCTAAATGACATCAGTTATTTGTTCATGATAAACTGAAAGAAAGAGTAGGACATACACATATGTAGACACTTATGTATACATCTACACAGGCCCTAGTGTGACTCTAAATTTGTATCTGTCTCTATTAGAGGATCTTCAGCAAGAATAGAATCCGATGACTTATGTTTTTAAGGCTGATATTTCCTTATTTTGCTTGGACCTAACTTTGCACTTTATCCCTTTTCTAGAATGACAGAGGTCTTCGGCTCGTGGCTAATTCGATGGTGTGGGTTCCAGAAGGGGGGATGCTGCAGATTACCAACAGAATCCTGCAGGCCGAAGCCCCTGGTGCCAGCGCTGAAGAAATCATCTACAAGATAACACAAGACCACCCCAAGTTTGGTAACTCTTTTTCTTCCCCTTTAGCATGATTTCGTCTTTGCGTTCAGCAGTACAGGGTTTGCTTTTGTACAACGCCACGCAGCAAGGTTGCGATTCTTATGAAATGAACTTTCTGATACCGTACACATCTCCTTTAAAAACAGAATAATCATAACAGCTGTCACACTGTACATGTTTACTAGGTAGTGTACTAAGTTTTATAAACACATTACATATAACACCTAAAATTTAACAAGTTTCAAAACAACTTCATTTTGCAGATGAGAAAACTGAGGTAAAATTCCCTTGCTAAAAGTCACCTAGCTAATATATGCCATTTAATTTCAAGGATCAGGCTCTCAAACCACCTGATATCCCTCTCAGAATATTACTAGACTTCTTGATGAGATGTTTTAAAAAATACATAAAAACATTTTTCATTGTTCTCCATTGTTACTTCTCCTTCCAGCAAGGTAGTAGAGTATAATAACCTGAGACATTTTCCATCATCTTCACCTATAAATGCTGGATAAAATATAGCAAGACTTATAAGGTTCTCATAGCTGACCTCCCAAGAGTAGAGAGAAATCTCCAGGCACCAGCAACAAGGAAGTCACTGAAAGCCTGTCTGTGCTGAGCTAATGGCAGGGCTTCCTGAGGGGTGGTGTGTGTCTCGATAACCCTGGGGCTTGAGACTTAATGCTGGTGCTGAGACGGGGCATTGGAATTAAGGCCTTGCCTGAAACCAGGACTCTGGAAGGACATGCCGCCAACTGCAGGGCAGAGTAGAGAACAAGAATCTCACCAGCACAGAGAGGTGGCAGAGCAGTCTGCCTGCCTGTCCCAGCTTCAGAGCGGAGCAAAAAGTCTGTTGAAAATTCAGAACTTCAAGCCTATTACTCCTGCACACCTGCAGCTAAATTACACCATGTGCCTTGTCTGAGAAAACTCAAAGCTGAGAAATTATATAAAAATGAATCCCAGGCCAATTAACCCAGCCTCTTGGGTTCTTTATAGAAACTAGAAGAAACTGCTGGAGAAGGCCCCCCACCCTCAAGATCAGGCCACGCAGGATGCTCAGAGAAGGCCACTGAAGATTAGCTCAGAATTTAAAATTACAGACCCTATGAGGAAACAATCTATAGTACCTTAACCAAAACAAACATTAAAACCCCAGGGATTTCAAATAAAGTAGCAATCTTTTGAAAACCATGAGATAAGCATATTTAAAATGATTTAAAGACATGAAGGAATTAAAACTGTACAGAAATAACAAAATCTTAAAAAAATAAAGGAACAGGTAGATTTTAAAAAATAAATCATCTAAAAATGAAAACTGTATTCATTAAAAGTAAAAACTCACTTGGTGCATTAAATAGAGGAAAAACCATCTGTTTTCTTCTGGGCTATCAGATTTCTAAAGTTATATATTTTCTGTAGTGAGGTAAAAAAATCAGGTTTTATATGATTTTAAAATAATTCCAGTGTCCACAAAGACATTGAAAAGGCACCACCTGATCAAGAATCGATGTTATGGTTATAAAACAGTCCGTCTGTCTGAGGGTGTCCTTCATTGTGGCCGTGTCGTCTTGTGGAAGGCAAATGTACGCTCTTGGACCATAGTTTTCTTTGAGAAGTTAAAGTAGATAATTTTTTAACTTTTCATTTTAAAATAATTTTAGCTGTACTGAAAAGTTACAAAAAGAGTACGATGAGCTCTTGAATACTCTTTACTCCTCTTCCCCTAATGTCAACGTTACATAACTGTGGAATATCTATCACAGCCAGGAAATTAACATGGATACGGACTATGGATTAGCCCATAGACCTTATTCAGATTTTGCCAGTTATCCCTTGAATGCCCTTTTTCTGACCCAATCCAGGATCCCAAATTGCACTGAATTCTCACGTCTCCTTGGTGTCCTCCGATCTGTTTCACTTCCTCAGCCTTTGTGACCCAACGCTGCTGAAGAGCACTGGTCAGATATTTGTAGAAAATCACTCAATTTGCATCTGTCTGATGATTTCTCACAATCGGGTTAAGGTTATACTCTCTTCCCCTTTCTCGGTGCATCGTATCAGGAGCTACATGACGTCACCATGTCTTAATTGGTGATGTTAACTTTGGTCGCTTGGTTGAAGTGGTGTCTGCCAGATTCTTCACTGTGAAGTTATCATTTCTCCATTTGTAATTAATGTTTCCTGTTCTCATCGTACTTTCAACTACTGATCTTAAGTTAGATCATTTTTAAGTCCCTTTCATCTCTAAAAATCCGTGACTCTTTTGATGTATTAAATTTTCTACCTTTATCTTGATCATTAAAAGCCAAAAAATTAAGCCCCCAAATTTTCTAGAAACAGCTTAATATTCCATGCAGTATTGATTTTGGGGGCTGGTCTATAGGGGTAAGAACTGCGTCTTGCTTATTGTTGAATCCTCCTGTTCCTGAAGGCTTAGCACAGGAATTAGCACCTAACAGGCACTCAGTGTTTACTGAGTTGAAATTAATGGAATTAGCCAATATCCTATGATTCCTATCGCACAGAAGTGATTTTTTTATGTGAAAAATAGGCTTATTTCATTAGGCCTTATTAGGAAAATTCTGTTTTACTTTTCTATTATAAAGCAGAATAACTAGAAAATCAGCATTTGAACATTTTCGACCTTCTACAATTTTACTGTGGAAATTTCCTTTCAGAATATTTTGCAACACTTCTCACATCCATAAACAGTCCACATCCTGGAAAACGATTTTATTAACAGCATCTTAGGAACAGAAGTTGAACCAGGGGAAGACAGGGAATGGGATTTTTGATTGAGGTAAAAATGAGAAATAATACAAGAAAAAATAAATCTGGAATGAGTTGATTCTACACATGATTACATAAAGAAGAGTAGTGATGTTTTTCTCGTATTTCAGTATTTCATTACCATCCAGGATATTATGCTCATGTTTAACTTGAATTTAGTGCATATAAATATTAGAATGAGTGTTTGCTTTGAGTAAGAAATTTCTCTAGGGTAATCAACATGTGCTGTCAATTGTCTGATATGTCTAGTGTATTAAGATCTAGGTATCCTCCCATAGAACATTTTAAAAATGGACACAATCTCTCTCTCTCTCTCTCTCTCTCTCTCTCACACACACACACACACACACACACACACACACACACTCACTCACTCACTATCTCTCTATCAGGGTGGTAGGGTGGCTTCTTTCAGATTTATTGGTAGATACATTTTCATGAAAATATACCTTCCGTTTTCAGCAGTTCATCCATTCTTCTTTGTGGTCTTCACTTGGAGATATGTTATTCTTGTGAAATTTTAATTGTTGGTATAACACCTCTGTATTTGTGATCTCACATTAAGAAGATAGTAGCTTTAGGTGAAAAATAAGCAGTAAAAGCAGATTGCTAGTGATGATAGTGCTTAGCTTTCAATTTCCTTGCTTCACTTCTAATAAAGTTTAAAGAATGAGAGAGGAGAAAACATAATCAGTTACTTAGCAGAGTAAATACTGGCACATATACACAAAATCATGATGATTAGTAACAGAGCTTCATGACCAAGAATGTGAGCTTCATGTTCAAATCCCAGGTCATTTGTGTGACCCCCAGTAGTTATTGAACCCTGAACCTAAAGAACTTCATCTGGAAAGTGGAGACGATAATAGCATCATGCAGAAGGATTAAATAGAAATACCAGTAAGGATCACCAACGTTCTTTTTAAGCATTTGTAAAATACGTACTATTATTTTCATTTGACCAGAGAGGAACAAAGACCTACGGCGCGTCAGTAAGCTCACATGGTTGAAAATGGTAAAGCTGCGTTCGAACCACCACGTAAAGGATAGTGTGTTACCTGCTGTTACAGGTTGAGCATCCCTAATCCAAAATCCGAAATGCTCCAAAATCCAAAACATTTTGAGTATCAACATGATGCCAGAAATGGGAAATGCCACCTTGGGCCTTATGTGGCAGGCTGCAGTCAGAATGCAGTCAAAACCTTTCTCATGCCCAAAATTATTAAAACATGTTGTACAAAATTGCCTTCAGGCTGATTTGTGCATGTGAAACATAAACGAATTTTGTGTTTAGACTTGGGTCCCATCCCCAAGCTGTTTCGCAGATATTCCAAAATCTGAAAAAATAGGAAATCCGAAACACTTCTGGTCCCAAGAATTTCAGATAAGGGATACTCAACCTATATTATTGTCATCAGACGGATTTCTCCTAAAAATAACGTCCACTGAATTTTTTCTGATATCCCATTGTGTTTACACCAGAAATTTCCCAGTTGGAACACATTTTCTGTGACATAAAGAGTTGGAGGCAGAAATGAATTTCTTCAATGCCCAATATTTAAGTGTCTGTTTACAGTGCTCACGCCTATCTCCTTACGTAATTTTAATAGATCCAAGTCAGTAACTTCACACGTGAATTACCCTTGAATGACTTCTAGTTCTTTTAGCTGAAAGACTGAAAATTCTGTGTCTAAATATGGATGCAGTGGTATCTATTGAATTACGTGTTAACATCCTTTCCTTCACCTTAGATAAAGATTTCAAGAAGTACATAATTTCTTTTCAGTTAAAAAAAAATGTTGGGAAAGGAAGATGAGAGCTCTGACTTGCTTTTCCCAGTGGCACCCACTCACTGTGTGGCTTGCGCCCTCCCAGGGGAGGTGGTCCTCCTGGTGAACATGCCTGCAGACAGCCCCGCAGATGAAGGGCAGCACCTGCCTGACGGGAGGACGGCCACCCCGGTCAGCACCTTCACCCAGCAGGACGTCGACGAAGGCGTCGTCTGGTACAGGCACTTGGGAGCTCCCGCCCAGAGCGACTCCTTCCACTTCCAGGTACCCTCTGCTTCCTGACTTTTCTAACATCTGATGAAAACCATCACTCTTTTTTTTTTTTTTTTTTTTTGAGACAGAGTCACACTCTCTTGCCTGGGGCGAGTGCCGTGGCGTCAGCCTGGCTCACAGCAACCTCAAACTCCTGGGCTCAAGCAATCCTACTGTCTCAGCCTCCCGAGTAGCTGGGACTACAGGCATGTGCCACCATGCCCGGCTAATTTTTTTTTTCTATATATATTTTTAGCTGTCCAATTAATTTTTCTTTCTCTTTTTGGTAGAGGCGGGGTCTCGCTCTTGCTCAGGCTGGTCTCGAACTCCTGAGCTCAGGACGATCCGCCCACCTCGGCCTCCCAGAGTGCTAGGATTACAGGCGTGAGCCACCGCGCCCGGCCGAAAACCATCACTCTTGTTTATAAACAACTTGAGTAATTTTCCGCGATTGCCCAGAAATCACGTTTGGGGGAATTTCCTAAAAAATGCGATTAAGAGCGATGGGAGATTTTTTAATCTGTCAGTTCAGATGTGTGGTTATCTTTACAAGCAGGCTCATCCACAACAAAGAGGTTTAGATTATGTCATGTCCAAAGTGTTCAGAATTTCTTCAAAATATGAAAATGGTATAGGGAGGAAAAAAATCATATCTTCTTTTTGTGAATTCTCCTGGAGCACGTACTATCTGAAAAGAGCATGGACTTACAGCCAGACTCAGAGGGTTCAGAGGTCAGTTCTGCCGCTTACTTGCTATGTAACTTTGGGCAAATTACTTGGGGAAAACCCTTGTGCTTCATTTTCCTTGTCTGTGAAACAGAATTATTGTAAATATTCGAGTTAACATATATAAAGTATTTATAATACTGCCTATTACCTAGTGAGTACTGCATATGGATTTGTTATTACCATTTATAAAAATTGGTCAAATACCATACTGTAAGGAGACCCTCAGTAAATTAAAGAACAACAAATTTATACTGGGTACATTTTCTGGCCATTATGAATATAATTAGAAATTGATTATAAAAAGGTAAACAAAAAATTCAAACTACTTGAAATGTTTAAAATGGTCTCCTAAGTAGTACTAGGAAATTCCTTAAAGGAAATCAAAGCAGCAGACTGTTAAAAAATATTGATGGGGAGGACATAACTTATCAAAACATAAATCATGTGGACAAAATGGTATTCAGAAGAAAATTGGTGGCCTTAAGCTCTTATTATTGATCAAGAAAGCATGAAAATAAATGTCCTAAACATTTAACTCGAGAAGCTAGAGAACCACAAGGGAAACGTAAGGAAAGCAAAAGGAAAGAATTAATAGAGATAAGCCAAAGAATGGGTTGATTATAAAATGCTAGAAATGACAAATGAGTACAAAACTGGATTCTTTGAAAACAATCAATAAAATTAGACAAACCTCTGGCAAGCACCATTTGGAAATAAAGAATTAAACAGAAACACAAAGAAATAAGGAATTATGAATGAGAAAGAGTGTTTGAGCGTGGACACAGAGAAAAACATGGGAAAGTGCCAGAGAAAATATATATGTTTATGGTGATCAGCCAAAGCAGTGTCAGAGCCCCCGAAGTCTGAGACTTTTCCTTTGTCTAGAATCCAGCTGGGGATAAACTAACCGTGATAGCTCACCTTGCTAAAATTATCGCCCATTCTGTTTCTGATGCCTGGCCTGTACATCTTCATCGCCCGACTAATTTATATTGTGTAAAAGATGTGCTTTTCCAGAGAGCTAGTTGAGATAAATTTGGAAACCATTAAAATGAGATTATCCTTAAAGCATTGAACGTCCAGTGAGTGAGCAAACATTGGGTGCCCTTTGCCCAGGTTAACTTTTCATTTTTAGCACCTGGGGACTGCAGCAGTCATCAAAGAGTGAGTCGGAACAGAGGCAAAGACCTCAGTCAAAAGAGGGATTCTAGCTCCTCAGGGAGCTAGAATCCTCAGATCCTTTGCCCTCCTAGGGGTCAGGATGAGGAATGTTATCAATATGGAACGTCGCCCTGGAAGGGGATTCTTCATTTTGAGCACCTGCTCAAAATGGCACTTGATTGCTTTTGCAAGTTGGTTAGTAAGTGGATAAAATAAGCAAAATAAAATATTAAAAAATAAAGTAGCAAAAGTTACTGATTTTTTTAAAAAACAAGCTCACTAGAGTTTAAGATATCCAGTTGAACATTATTACTTAGAAAGCGGTTCTCTTTGGGGAGCCTTCCCACACTTTGCTCAAAATGTGTTTAAAACTATTTGAATTTGCCTTTAAAGTGTGTGGGATACTCTTTTAGAATATCCTCAGTGGCGACAGTATATCCTTTGAAAGTAGATTTAGAAATATAGCCAAATAGCCAAAAGTTATTCAGAATCAGCTCTGGTAAGAAAAAGATTGATGATTATTTTTGGTTAAAATGGGGAGTAACGACAAAGGAAGGAGCTCAGCCTTCTTCTGTGGTTTGTGAACGCCATCTGAAAGCTTCCCCAAAAATGCATTTTGAACACTGACAGCATCTTTATTGCAAATATGAAACAATGCTCTGGGATTATGTTCTCCTGACATAAAAGTTTTGGTGTGTTTGTTCTTACAGTCTCGTTTTATGAGCTTGCCTCCTATTTTGATTCGAAATGACACAGACGCTTATAGCTACGTGCCAAAATAAATGGTTAGCAACTTTTCCCATTCATCATTTTAGTGTCCCTAAAGGATTTTGAACTTAAAAAAAGATGCTGTTCTAATGTTTCTTTTCTTTCTTCGCTTTTTTTTTTTTCTTTAAAGCAGAAAATGCAATGTAATGAGTTTCATGGATTTAATTCCATTTTAGTGTTGATGTGCCATTGTGAGCCATCAACGCATCCCGTCTGTTACTCCGCTTGTAAGACTTGGTGTTTATGTAACGCGAGCGGGATTACAAAGCAGAGCATGGCACAGTGAGAAGGAAGCGAGCACGTCCGTGGTCATTTTTGCACAGGATAGAACCCTGGTTCGGATACATTCAGATCGTATTGACATGGTCTCAGGGGATGTGGTTTGAAAAAGACCCTCATGTTTCACATCCGTGTCTTTGCTAGGGAGCCAGACTAACTCACTCGCACGGTAATGCAAACACGTTTCACTACCTGCTCAGTGTTCGGTTCTTCTTTAACAGATAGGAGAACGTATTTCCCCCTTTTCTCATTTCCTAAAGCGAGTGAGTCATGTTGGTCAGTGGAAAGATCATGAACCAGACTGACCTGATTAAGTACTGCCACTTGTTGGTTTTGTGACTTTGACACGCCGCTTAAACTCTTTTTTTTTTTTTGAGACAGAGTCTTGCTCTGTTGCCCCCCCTAGAGTGCCGTGGCGTCAGCCTAGCTCACAGCAACCTCAAACTGCTGGGCTCAAGCAATCCCCCTGCCTCAGCCTCCCGAGTAGCTGGGACTACAGGCATGCACCACCAAGCCCGGCTAATTTTTTCTATATATTTTTAGCTGTTCAGATAATTTCTTTCTATTTTTTTTAGTAGAGACGGGGTCTCGCTCTTGCTCAGGCTGGTCTTGAACTCCTGAGCTCAAACAAAATAAAAACATGCGCCAACTTGCTCCGCCCAGCAGAAGATGAGAGGCCGAGCAGGATGACCTTTCTTTTCAGGTGTCCAGGGCCACAGATGCCCAGACCCACCTGGAGAGCCGGATGTTCAACATCGCCATCCTTCCCCAGACGCCCGAAGCACCTAAGCTCTCTCTGGAAACCTCTCTCCACATGACTGTGAGTTAAGCGGGAGGGATCGTGGTTTCTGCTTGCAGGAGGAATGTGACTGACATGATTGGTTTTGTAGGCAGCAAATGTCTGGCCCAGACTCTGGAGCCAACAACTCCCAGTCCTGTGAACACATTTCTCTCTGACTTGAAAAAGAAAATTCCCAGAGGGAAAGTGAGGTTATGTGGAATCAATCTTAACTTCCCATCCATGGCCGATGTCCTTTCTGTAGCATCCTGTACAGTTCCAGGGCCTCTCTTTGAGTACCTAGAAGAAATTTCAGGATTATGTCCACATAATCCATACTATCGGAGTATACTTGTTCAGTCAGGTAGAGGCTGGAGAAACTGTTATTCCATTTTTTAGACACCCTGTTAGAAGCTTTTTGCTGCCAAAGCTTCCTAGAGAAGGCGCTGTCAGTGCTGAATTCGGAGAGATGAGTAGCAATGACCCAGGTGAAAATTTGGGAGCAGGTTGGGAGGAGCAGAGACATGATAGCCAAGGGCACTGCCACAGGTAGAAAGAGCTCATGGAAAGACCGCAAGGAGAGAGAGAGTGTGACTACTGGGAAATTGCAAAAAATTCCGTAAGCCTGGAGAAACGAGCAGGGCAGAGGAGGCATGGTGAGGACGCGGATGTAGGTCATGGAGCTGGATCGCAGGAGGGCTGCGTGCTGGCGGGAAGGAGAGCGGGTTGTGGGGAGATCTGAAGGAAGGTGTCAGCTACGTTGGTGTGCGACGCTTAGTTCAGATGATTAGCGAGTCCACTGTAACCCTCTCTCCGGGGGGGATCTCATGGCAGAACCCCTCTTGCAGACAGAGCCACAAGCACGCAAGACCTTGTGAATTAATCACGACGGGGCCACACTTTAGTTAGCGCCCATGTAATTACACGCCAAAGCCGCATATCAGCCTTGAGCCACAACAAAGATAGCAGCTCTAGTTTCAGAAATTATGGGTCTGGGGCAAGACAGAGACATAAAGGGGAAAATAGAAAGTTTTTAATGAATAGCTGGTATCGCATTTCTACCATAAACCGTAATTTAAAGAAATCATAATTCAGCAGCAGTATAAAGTCTATAATTCATCATTCTGACTGCAGGAACTTGGATCAGAATTTTCTTTAAACTGTAAAGGAAAATGTGCACGCGCATTTCTTGCCAAATGCTAATGCAGGGTTATTTTGAGTTTAGAGGGAAAAAATGGGCTGGGAGCCGTGAAGACGGTGTTGTTCCCATTCTGTCGCTGTGGACGTCTTGGGAGACTTCAAGTCATGTCACTGTAGGGGCTCAGGTGGCGTGTTTGCAGGTTAGGTCTGTCTGATTGAAAGTTAGGATAACTCAAAGGTTAGTTTACCATAAAATGTGATTGGCCTACTCTTACATTTCTTAAAATATACACGGTTTATATTTCTTTTGACATTACTTAGAGCCATTACCATGGGGCAGACTTGTAATCTGTGACAGAAACACGTTCTCAAGTCAGTAGTTTAGACTCATCTAAGCACACAGATTTCGCGCATATTTGGTAAATACATCATGAGTACATATGGCAAATACCCATATGGTGTATTCATTTACGTAATTAAAGGTAGGAGTCTACGTCTCCCTTCAGTCACTCATCATAAACACTCTTGAGCCCCTGGTTATGCCAGGTCCTGTGGAAGACATTGGAGATTTAATGACCGTAAAACATAATCTCTCTCCTCAAGGGACTTTGAGTCTAAAAGAAGAGACAAGCAAATAAATAAGCAAGGATAATACAGTGACAAATGCCACAACAGAGTAATGATACGGAGAAAATGGGAAGACACCTGACCCAGCAGGGCCTGGGAGAAGGTCACGGAAGAGCGAAAATTATCTAGACACCAGGGTTCTCGAACTTAAGCCTATACCAGAATCCCTTATAGAGCTGGTTAAGACACAGATTGCTAGACCCTACCCCAGAATTTTCTAATTCAATAGGGCTGGCGTAGGGTAAGAATTCGCATTTCTAACAAGTTCCCAGGAGATGCACTTTGCTGGTTCTCAGATCACCACACTGGAAGAACCATTGATCTAGACCAAGAATGGGGAAATCATCCCAGGCCAGAGGAGCAGGAGTTGGGAAAATACAGAGATACAGAAGAACATGACATATTTGAGAAATTGAATGTAGTTCACCTGGCTGGAGCATAAATCCCTAACTGAAAACCAACAAGAAACGAGAGTCAGGGCATACAGGACCTTCAAGATAAGACAGAGTTTCCATTTTGTCCTGAAAGGCTGTTGTGGCAAAAAGGGTGTCCGGGGATTTGTAGCAAGAAATGCCGTGATCGGATTTCTAATGATTAATTTAGTAAGATCACCCTGACCGTGGGGCAGACAGAAAACAAATAGACCATTGCAGTCATCTACAGCAAGAATGGTTAGTAGCATGAACACCATGCAGTGGCGATGAGCGTTAAAGTTTGGGAGATCTTGACGAGGTGTTTGTACACACGTGTTTGTTGTAGCACTATTCACAGCAGCCAAGAGGTGTAAGCAATCTGAATGTCCATCAACAGGTAAAGGAATAAAGGAAATGTGATACACACACACACACACACACACACACACACACACGTGGTGGAATGTTATTCAGCCTTAAAAAAGAAGAAATCTTGGCACATGCCCAACATGGATGAACCTTGAGGACGTTATGCTGAGTGAAATAAGTCAGTCACAAAAAGATGAATGCTGCATGCTTCTACTTGTATGAGATATAAAGTAGAACGTAGTCAAGAAAAGTAGGAAGAAAGACGGCAGTTGCCGGGGCTAGGGGCTGGGGGCAGAGTGAGAAAAGGGAATTCGTTCAGTGGATATAGAGTTTCGCTTTTGCAGCATGGAAAGGTTCTAGAGATCTGCTGCACAGCAATGTGCACGTATTAATAGTTAACACTACAGTGTCGTGCGCTTAAAAATGGTTAAGATGGTAAAAAAAAGATGAAGAGAGATTTAGAGATGCAGCGGCGTGTTAGATTTGGAGGGGGGTGAAACACCCAGTTTCGCGGTATGTCGAGGTGCTGTTCGTTGAGGTCAGGAACGCGTGAGGACTTCGGTGGGAAGCTCGATGGGTTCAGTTTGGGGTGTGCTCATAGCGGGGTGCCGGAGCAGAGCGAGCGAATCCACCGAGATGAGTGTGTGTGGTGGGGAGCGGATCTCGCAGGGCCTCGTAGGCCGGCGCGGGGGACCTGGCTTTTATTCTGCGTAAGATGGAAGCCATCGCAGGGTGTCGAGCAGGCTCTGATGCCCTTTCGAGAGGGATCGCGCTGGCTGCTCTGCTGAGATAGAGTTGGGGGGCGAGGGAGCAGCTGGGGGCCCACGGGGTGATCCGGGGGAGACGGGCTCTGAGCAGAGTGGCCGCGGCGGGATTCCGGGTGTGTGGGTATAATGAGAACCATTATTCTGTAATCTTCTTTTGTTAGCAGATATATCAGTTTAAAGGTGTCTTTTGTAATGATTTCTATTAAGTTTAATCTCTTATTACTCACTATGTTTAATTGATAAATATTGAAACTCCGAATAGCCAATATTAAAATTGATTATGCTTTGATATATCTCAACCTCAGTATCGCTTGCTTCACAGAATTCACTTCTTTTCCTACCTAGTGTCTATTTCTATTAGGAGAGAAATAGCATCAATAAATTCTAATATAGACTCTCTGTTATCTTAGCGGGAACATATTTTCTTTTCCATCGTCCCAGGTCCACGATAATCCCCTCTTACCGCTTTACTGTCCGACGGATATCTAGATTTTCAAAAATATCCCATGATACTCTAAGAATCTGTAGTTGTTATGATGGCTTTGGGATTAAAAGGTGACAAACTGAAAAACGCAGTGAGCCTGTACCTGTTTTGTCTATCTGGACACGTCTGTAGGTGTGTGCATGTATGTATGGGCCGTTAGCACCTTATAAAGGGCATATGTGTTTAGTTTGTCGTCCTTGTTTTATTTCTGAGAGGCCAGCTGCTTGCTATTCGCAAGTCTAATTTTCCTTGCTCATTACCTTCCAGACCCAAGCAGAGGCCTGAAATATGACTCTACCACAGGGGGGATTGTCCTAACCTGCAAATTCCGCCTCTCCCCGGGACAAGCGTGCCTTGGGGACAGTTACAGAGCAACTGCAACCTTCAGTCTTTTCTCAGTTAAAAGGGAGCCCGCCACACCCTCCTCCATGAGCGAGGCTGAGCCCTGCTTAATCCTTTCCCAAATGGGGACATTCCTTCCGAAAGAAGCAAAGCTTCAAAGAGCCGGGAGAGCGTGTCAAACTCTAGCCCACCTTCCGGGGTCAGTTAGGAAGAGCCTGCCGTGAGCTGGCTGTTTTGTTCTGTTTTATAGCAGCTTGCAGGACCCAGGCATAGGGCCCCACTCCAGCTGGTTCTCCCTTTTCTCCTCTCCACGCTGTGTGTTTGCTGCTGTCCTTACCCGGCTATCGTGCCCAGTTGTGGACGGAATCTGAATCTCTCTATTTTTGTTTTTTGAGTGTTGCCACTGTTAGTGGGTTCTGGACATGCACAGGTGTGTGGATGGTAAAAGCTTCAAACACATCAGCCCTCTGATTAATGTCACTTGACTCACTCATTGGGTCCTGAAAGCTAGAAGAAAAAAGCGTCATCTAGTTCTTTTGAATAGTAAGATGGAGACAAAGGGAAGTATTGGCTCTTTCATGCGCCTTAATAAACAAATAGCTCTGAAACCTCTGAATCCAATGACGAGCCTCTTTTGGTGGGTTCATCTTTGGCCCAGAAACCAGAAAGCATCCCCCGTCATAAAGGGGGCTGGGGGCCATACTCTGAAGAACCTCTAAGGGCCAAGGCTCGAACTTCTCGGTTGGGTCCTTAGAATTCTTGCCAGATTCAACTTAGCCCATCAAGTCAGAGAAGCAGAGACGCGCAAGCCAGCTGTGAGCAGCAGGATAGCAGAATTGCCGGCTGAGATGCCTCATTTCAAACGTGTTCCAGCTACGCATGCTGGGCCCAGGGGCCGGGAAGAGCAAAGCCAGGGTACGAGGAGCCCTGAGAAGGGTCTCTAACCCCGTGAGCTTCTTGAGGCTGGGACAGACCTGCAGTGCAAGAGACTGGATCCTTCTTTGAGCTTGTGGAGAAAATTTTGCTAAGTGTGACTGATTTGAAAGTCCAGAGTGAATTTTTTGTGTGTGTGCTCTTATAGGGTTTGTTTTTGCCTCTGGCTTTCGTTTGCATCACACCATTTTTTTCTTCTTCCTTCTTACACTCTGTGCAGGCGCGAGAAGACGGCCTGACTGTCATTCAGCCTCGTTCCCTCTCCTTCGCAAACTCCGAGAGGCCGAGTGGGAAGACTGTGTACAATATCACGCTACCTCTGCACCCAGATCAAGGTAAGGTGTGCAGTAAACGATCTTTTGAGTGATGCTCTTGTCTTCTGGTTGTTGACCTGTCTTAAAAACTCCGAAATTTGTCTGCTCATACATGGTGATATTTATTGAGGCTTTAAGTGATAATTGCAAATGCAGTTCTTAGATAATCGAGATCCAGTTACTGTTGCCAAAGATCATTGCAGAAACCGAGGAGTTTCTGAAGGAGAGAAGGCAGATTGAGAAAAGTATCTTTACCGCCTCACCATCAGACCAGTCTGCGCCAGTTTCTCGAGAACCTTGACCTTGGAATTGAGACTCAGTTGAGAGAATCCCATAATTATGATACCATGTCCATGACTTCTGGACAATTGCCTGGTCTGGGCCACATCGGGGCAGTGGGTTGCATCGTACTATGGTTTATTGTCCACGCCTCCCAGCCAAAACTCTGTTTGGGCTTCAGATGTGACCTTTTCTTGAATAACCAGAGAATAGCATCCTGAGAGCAGCCTGAGAGCCGTCGTTCCTGAGGACGAAAGACCCCACCAGTGAGAAGGGCCGGCTCTCGCCAGCCACGGGGATTCCTGTTGTTCACGCTGAGTCTCTTCCTCCCAGGGACCATCGAGCACAGGGACCAGCCTCACTCTCCCATCCGGTATTTCACGCAGGAGGATGTGAACCAGGGCAAAATCATGTACCGCCCTCCGCCGGCTGCCCCCCACCTCCGGGAGCTCATGGCCTTCTCCTTCGCAGGTAACGTTTTTTCTTCTCTGCCTCAAGGCACCCAACTGCTCTCTGTGCTGCTTTGTGCCAGCCTCACCCTCACTCTTCCTGCAGTCCTGGGCGGTTTGGTGACACCACTTTATAGCTGCTAAAATAGCTTGAGACCTGTCGGCCAGTGTGGAGCTTGGGCTCAGTTCCATCTCTGTGTCTTTATTTAATCCACATGCAGCATGTGTTCCATAAACTTCTGTTTGGTCCCTCCTGTGTGCCAGTCACTGAGGGAGGCCTCAGAGATATCGTGGTGAGCAAAGAGAGGCATAGATCCTGCTCGTGGTGAGTTTTGGGCTCTAGGTACAGAGACAGAATTTGGTAAGTAATCCCAGTAATGCGTGTTTAATTGCAGGCTGAGACAAGAGCTCTGAAAAGGAGCAAGGATGTTCAGTGGTGAATTAAACGTGACCAGATGACCCAGCCCGGGGGCTTAGCGCAGGCTGCCCAGAGAGGCTGGCAGCGGAGGGGAGGGCAGAAACTGACGAGGCTAAGGACATACCAGGATGGTTGGGAGAGAGGCCTGTGGAGTCAGTGTGCCTTGATTGTGGAGGGTTAAGCAGGTTGGGCCCCAGCCTGGTGGCAGAGACGGGCCAGGCCTTACTGGCCCTGGAAGCCTGTGAGTATTCGGGTCTTCATCCTGGGAATGAGAGGAGCCCAGTAGACGGCTTTCGTAAGGAGCTCTTTGACTGCAGTGATGGGAGCAGACCTGGGGAGGCGGCCAGAGTGGATAGGCACTGGGGTGACGGGGAGCTAGTGAGGAGGGTCTTGCAGTACATTCGGGGAGGCATCGTGCAGGGATGGAGAATGCAGACACTCTTTGGGGATTAAAACCAGGACTAGGCCAGGGGCGGTGGCTCACACCTGTAATCCCATCACTTTAGGAGGCCAAGGGGGGAGGATCGTTTGAGGCCAGGAGTTTAAGACCAGCCTGGGCAACATAGCAAGACCTCCATCTCTACAAAAAATTTAAAAAATTAGCCAGACCTGGTGGCACATGCCTATAGTCCCAGAGGCTGAGGCAGGAGGATCCCTTGAGGCCTAGAATTTGAGGTTGCTGTGAGCTGTGATCGTGCCACTGCACTGCAGCCCGGGCAAGAGAGCAAGACCCTCATCTCTAAGGGGAAAATAATTAATAAATAAAACCAGGATTTGATAGAAGAGACCTTTTTAAAGACAGAGAAGACTGAATGGAAGAATAACTGAGTTTCTCATTAAAGCCAGTCTGTGCCCTTCCACTAAGCCATGATAGCCTGAACCTTGCTACCCTTATATCATCTCCTAATCCAGTAATCTAAGCTGCTGACCAGAAAGCAGGGGTTCTGAGTCCCTACCCCTAAATATTTTTATGCCTTGGAATATTCTAAAAATCTTGGAGTCTGTTTCTTTATGATCTTTAAGGAGGTGTATGTACCACATCACACCGTGAATATAGGGCATTATTTTTATGTAGTTACAGAACAGCTGATGACTTTTTACAGGAGATTGAACACGGATTAAATAATTTGAGAGTTACTTTTTTGATCGTGGCAAACATTTAAAGTGATATTTGCCATTATTTATTATAAGATTAATCATCCAGAAAACGGTTAAGTCTTCAATTAGATTGAAAATCTCTAAAGGTGAGGATAAGCCTCTTCTCTAAGGAGTGTCTCCGGTTTAGTAACTGGGTAGCTAGTAGCCCATGAAAACATTCACGGTTCTCTCACCCTGCATCCCAAGACCTACTTTGCAAGAAACCCAGGATGTCCTGGGATCAGAGGGAAAGAGGCACATCAGCCGTGGTGAAGTGAGTTCCTGCACCCACTGTACTCGCCTGAGCTCGCGGAGCCTCTGCAGAGACAGCAGGGCCCTGTGCTGTGTGAGCTGTGGGGTAAATGTCACACAGTAAATCTCTCACGTGGTTACCGTGTGTAAATCAATGCCTCCCGTCACTCAGTTCCACAATGGCATCGACCCACCTGAACACCCTGTCGGTGATATACGGCGTCACCCGCATTCACTGATTTGTAGGATTTTATGTACTGATAAAATGGGATCTGGATGAATGTATTATAAATCACTCTAACTGCTGTGACATAAAATTATTCCACTGTGAGGTTCTTTTGCTACGTAAAATTAATGCTGCTACTGTTAAATTCAGTATAACATTAGCAGATGACCTGGTGATCTTTCCCCAAGCCAGAATAATTTAGATTAAAACATCCTTTACTTTGCTAACCTTTGCCTCATAGTTCGCACCTGCCCCGTCTATCTCTGACAGCAAAATATTTGATGTGCTGATTTTTCTCTCTCTCTCTCTCTCTTCCAGGGCTCCCAGAGTCAGTGAAATTCCACTTCACAGGTAAAGACTAATCTCCATTTTATTAGAAAATGGAATTTTTCTTTTCCTTGTTAGTTCTTTCTTTTTCCTCCTTTTATTATTACTTTTAGCTATTTCCTAAGAACTACCTAAAAGTCATGTAATTTTTCTTCCAAAACAAGTTTCTTCTAAAATAAGCACATGGTGAGTTAAGTAGTAATAGCTTAACTTTGTATTCACAGAAAAAATAATCTGCCAAGGAGGTTAAGGATTAATTTTGAAGCCCCATTTCAACTCGTCCTAATATCTATTAAAGAGTTAATCGTGGTTAAGATCTTAGACTCTGGATCCAGATGGCCTGGGGTTCAGCTTATTCTGGGAGAGTTTCTTAACCTCTCTATGCCTGAAGGCCTCATCCATAAATGGGGACGATAATAATAATATATGTGAAGCTTCCAGAATAATAATTAGTACATGATCAATCCTATAATATGCTCAGCTAATGAACAGTGGTTGTGTATAGTCATAAATAGAGGCATCCATCAACGCCTCCCTACTGGAGGGAGAAGTCTTACGACCTAGAGATGAGTTGAGCACTTGTGCAGAAAACCTCAGCATCCCGGTTCCAGTTCATAGTACAGTAGAGGCCGAGGACCAGTCAGCAAAGGCAGCGTCAGACCCGGCTTCCATGCTGGGCCACCGCAGCAACAAGTTTCTCTCTCGTCTGGGTCTAGAGTGAGGAGGATTGGCTGTAAATAGCATTCCTAAGTAGCTGTTTAGATGGGACTGACTATTCCCTTACAACCAACCATCCACGTGTTCTCCAGAGGGAAAAATCTTGGTGGGAGAGAGTCACCCCTCTCAAACTCCCAGCTCTTCCTTTCTTCTTTGAGGGTTAAACAGTCACACCTGGAGCAACAGTAAATCTCAGTGTTGTGTCGCTGCTGATTTGAACGTGGAATCTGTTCATTTCTAGTGACAGGCCTCTAGGCCATTCATATAATCAGTAATCATATATTACAGACTTTTGCATTTTTATAAAAACAATTTATAATAAAAGTTGTCTTATTTAATTCTTATAACAATACTATAAGGACAGGTATTATTGTCAGCATTTTAAAGCTGAGGATACTGAAAGTCATTCAGGGTAAACAATCTGCTCAGGTTTCTACTGCTGGTAAACAGTAGAATCAGGACTTTTAGTACCAGTTTCTGATTCCCAGTGTGGGATAGCTGGTCTCGTCTGATGTGCATGAGTGTCGGTCATGGGAAACAGGTGTCATGGCAACGTGCAGGTTTGGTTTCCAAGCCCCAGCTCTTACCTGGAAGCTTGAGTAGTGAAGGGTTAACAACTAGCTTCTGTAGGACTCTAAGTTAAATGAGCCTTGGCCTTGCCGTACAGAGCAGAGGGCATGGACCTCCGGCTGACCTTAAATTATCTTGTTTCTGTCCCAAGTTTCCATGTTTTTTTTAAAGGAGAAAACCTTTTTGAATCTGGCAGGAGGGAAGCCATCTTCTATAGGAGAGTTTTGTGAAAGAGAATTTTAAATTGGACAGATAATGAACTAAGGCAGAAAAAAGCCCAAGTGCCCTGACACTGATCCACAGAATGAGGGAGAGCAGCCCGTTTTGGTGAATCAGCTAAGCTGAGAAGAAAAGCTGACATTCCGGACCTGACTGGCTCCAGGACAAGCTCAGCTCTGCAGAGCGGTTCCGGGCAAGGAACACAGGGGAGGCAAATGGTGCCCGCAGGACACATTTAGCCCAAAGGGCTGTTAGACTGTTTCTCAGAGAAATCTGAGATGTTGCTTAAAAAGAGGGCTAGACATGCAATTGCTAACATTTCGATTACTAGTTCTTGTGTTTGCTGCAAAACCCTGCACCCAGGTGGTATATTTTCTAGTTATGTAACGTGTACCAGAAATCGGCTTTCTTCCACTTATACAGAGGCAAGGATGTGCCTGGTCACGCTGAACAGCATGTGATATGAGCAAAGGTTTCAGGGCCTTTCCTCTCTTCTTCTGTAAAATAAGCATGTTGAAGGCTCCCTGAACGTCCTCCCTGCTATGGTTTGAATGTCCCTTCCAAAGCTCATGTTCAAACTTAATCCATATGGCGACAGTATTGAGAGGTGGGCCTTTAAGAGGTGATCAGAACATTGAGGGTTCTGTCCTCATGAATGCATTAATCTGTTCATGGATTAGTGGATTACTGGGTTACCCTGGGAGAGAAACTGGTGGTTTTATAAGAAGAGGAAGAGAGACCTGAGACAGCACGTTGGCACGCCCAGCACCCTTGCCATGGGTGCCCTGCGCTGCCTCGGGACTCTTCAGAGAGTCCCCACCAGCAAGAAAGCCCTCACCAGACGTGCCCCCTTGATCTTGGACTTCTCAGACTCTATTACCTGTAAGGAATAAATTCCTTTTCTTATGAATTACAGCTTCAGATATTTTGTTATAAACAACAGAAAGGGAACTAAGACATTTCCACTTAAAAATAAAACCAATGTGGAACACAAAAAATAAAATAAAATTGTATTTCGTAACCATTTATTTCTTAACTTAGATTCCAGGAACCTCAGAGAATCCTGAATCCAGTGAAATTTATGGAAAAGTTTGTATGTTTATTGCCAAATTCCCAGAAATTACGAATCATCTCTCCCTATCTTTGATGATACAGAAAAAAAGGAGATTGAACATAAAGCAGTAGTGGCAATAATTTTGACACTTGACTGAATGACTATAGCCATAAAACCTTCATTCTCACGTGGATAACGTCTTCTCACCTTTAGTAGGGCTGTTTCTGGACCTCTAGGGCACGGAGGGTCCATTAGGAAATCTAGCCATACCTTTTAGATCCATGCCAAGGAGAAGACAAATCTAAAACCTGAACGAATCACTACTAGGAGTCACAAAGCAGTGCTTTATTTTGCTTAAGAAGGGGTCAGATTTCTGCTGACTTGTTACTGAGCCCAGGAGAAAGTGAGGAAGGAAACTGGTTTCTCAAAACCAACCCATATGCAAGCTTATCACAGATGTTAAATACTTAACAGTACAGGTTTCTCAGTAGCCACTGCAGATAACACACTGATGAGTTCGTGGTGCAGATATCCCTCCAAACTTGGCTTTCAGAGAAAGGAGGGAAGAGAAGAGGGGTGTGTACGGGAATGTGGAATTCAGGGCCGGGGGCAGGCAATTCTGCTCTCATTCCCTCAGGAGATCAGTGTTCGCTTGGATGTTGGATAACGCAGGGACGTAAAACCTTAAGGTCACTGTTTTGCTTACAAAGGTGTCTTCTGTTTATGGCATTTCACGTAACGACCAGGTAAAAATGGATCTGTTTACTTCCAAACGAGTGCCATTAGAGACATTCGTATGGATATTGTCTGTGCTTTCAGCAGCTTCTTTTCTAATGAGACACGGACATGTCATTTCCAAAAGAGAGTTCACGAAAGAAAATGTTTCTCTGGAACATTAGGGGGATGAATTCAATAAAAAAATCTTCCCGTAAATAAAAGCCTTCACCAGCAATCATCTGAGAGTTCGTATTTTGTATCATCTTCCTTTCCACTAATACTTATCACACTTACCTTATTGTGAAGGTAGCCTCTTAGAATGATTTTATTATTATGGTCCTTTCTCCTTTTTCTTATCTGTAGAAAGAACTTTGTTAGAATAGCTCACAGTATCATACTTGCTTACTTTTTCCAATGGGTAAACATCTCTTCAAAGTGTTAAGGTAATCGAAAAAAGCGTCTAGTTACCTATTTGCAGAAACAACGTGAAGATGAACAGATCGATTTACGTGTGTGTGTGTGTTGACCTTTCTAGTTTCGGACGGACAGCACACAAGTCCAGAGATGGCCCTCACCATTCATTTGCTTCCCACCGACCGGCACCTGCCAGCCTTCCACGTCACAGCTCCGCTGCTCGAGGTCAGCCCAGGAGGCAGCACTTCTGTAGGTAAGAACTGGGAGCCTGAAGGAAACACGCTCTGGAAATGGGACCTTATTTCGGCAACAGTCCCTCCGCCATCCCCTTGATGGCTGCCGGAAGGCAGTGACCTCCTCGTCTAGACATTCTGTCTCAGCTACCTCCTTCCTCGTAAAGCCCACGTCCGTGCAGATAGAAGCAGCACGGAGAGAAGGAAGTGAAGCCTTCAGAGGCCAAAGCTCAGTGCTGGAGTACAGCAGACAATTTATTTTCCAGCCTCCAGGACTTAGATTTGTCGCCGTCACTAAAATGTAAAGTAGCAGAGAGGAGACTATGGAGGGAAGCAGGCTTCAGTGGCTGCTCTCGTTTCTAAAGTGAAGTGTAGCAGGAGAAATCATAGATCACAGTGACCTTCAGAAGTTGCGCAGAGCTGGAGTTGCCTCGGTTATTTTGCACATGGTTTTATTTACTTATCAGCATGCTTACTCTTTGGAAGTTTATTCTTTTACCAAGAACGTTTTATCAGTAAGCAGTAAGTGTTGTGATTTTTGTTCGGTGTGGACTACAGATCCTTATTCAGTATCTACGTGTGGGTTTTGGCCTAAAATTACTACTGTCAAAACAAGCCACGTGCACAAAGCCGACCATCACTTCTACCCGACACCTTCTCACTCTCAGGATGGCCACTGCGGCCATTGCTAAACTTGGCTCATCTGTAGATCCAGAAAAATACGAAGGGAGGAAACAATGAAAAGGAAAAACAGTTTACGGGAGTATTTTCGGGAAGAAAATCTACCCCAGCCGGTCTGGACTGGCCTACTGTGAGCTTCCTCTGTGCGTGCCCTCGTTTGTATGGAAGAAAATCGGTGTTCTGAATTCAGAACTCCCGCCTTGTAAGTGAACTTTTGGAAGAATCTACTTGGAATTAGGAAATTGCCTATACTATCGGTTTTCACTCTTTTGTGCTTGATTGGAATTAATCGGCACTTTCCGATTACCCTCTACAGGGCTTCCAGCCTGGCCTGTGGCTTTCATGTGTTCTGAGTATCACACAGTTTTTAACGTAGCCATTCCCTCTCACCACGCTGTGTTCTTGCCGCAGGACTTCAGCTGGTAGGAAGAGATGCCGAGATAGCGCCTGAAGAACTCTCCTTTGAGCTTCGGAAACCTCCCCAGCATGGTGTGCTCCTCAGGTCCACAGCTGAGTTCCACAGGCCCATGGCTGCAGGTAGCTGCACTCTCTGTCCCTGACCTGCCTGGGGGATTTTTTTGTTCTACAGTTTTATGTGTCTCAGACGAGAAAAAAAATGTCTTTGTGGGAGAAGCTTTGAAGAGATATTTCCTTTGGTGTCTAGTTCATCGGCCTTTGCGACTTCATCACACCACTCCCACCCTCTACCCTCTACCCGCCCCTGTCCCCACCTCAGAGACTATGAACACCTCAGATTATAGGTGAAATGGGTTGATTTCTGAAACTTAGACTAAATGCATTTAAAACAACACCAGCAAGGGTATCAGCGGCCACCTTCCTGTAGTTTGTTTACGGAGGCGAATTTGTCTGTCTTAATTTGGTATGTGAATCATCACACTGTTTTTCGCAATGACTGTCCGTGTTAACTATGTGTATCTTTATCCTTTTCAAAAAAGAGAACACATTTTGCAAGTATTGTCTATGCAGCGTAACAGTGTGGTAATGTGACCAGTTTTCCAAAATAATATTTACTGTGCCATCTCTGATTATAAAAGGTAATACGTGTTGAAGATACAGAAAAACAGAAAGAACACAACTACATCTAATGTTTTACTAGTCAGCCCTTATACGGCAAAGGACTATTATCCTTTTCCAGGTAGTCACCTCAGGATGCTGTATCTTCTTATTCCAACAATCTGTGCTCAGCACCTTTATGTGAATCCTTGTACAGACGCAGTAACTTGCTGTCTGTCATTGGTGGGCAAATCTTTGCCCTTGAAGGCAGGTGGAATTTTTAAGAACAACCAATAGGCATTTGGGAATCACAAAGGAAGACTTTTAAAAATTTTTGCTGAACAAAAGAAGTGTTGTTAGAACAGATTTGAAACATTACAAAGGAACGGCTTTAGAAACATTACAGTCATTGCATAGTTTCTTTAACATTGCATTTAACCCATATTTGTGCAGTTAATATATAAAATCTAAGGATGTTCGTAAGAAGTTTTTTTACTCTTTTATAGGCATAATTCCACTAGCACCAATAAAACATGCTGACGTAATGTTGAAATAAAAGGCTTGGAAGATAAATACGGAGAATGAGTAAATTATTTTATCTCATTATATCACATCAATTATTAGGGCCAATAATCTAAGAGAAGGTAGAGTTGAGTATAACATCCAAGAAGAGCAATTTCTCAGCTGTCTTCTATGGAATCGTTACAGCTCATGGCACCAAGAGCATTTCCCATGGAAGAGTTTCCATAAGTTTGAGAAACTTTAATATTTGTGTACTAAAAATTTTTAAATTCCTGGTCCTCCAGCTTAAAAAAATTACATTTTAAATTTTACTTATTTCCATTTTTCCCAAGCATATCTAACCTTGAAACTTTTTTCACACAATACATATTAAATCTATCACAAATTAGTACTCTAGACTACATAGTTGGGGGTTCAAACTTAAAGTATATTTTTGAATTTTTAATTTTAAAAACCTCATACCACCCAATGAAAGCAAAGACCTCTTACAGGTTCATCAAACATAATTTATTATCTTAAGTTTTTCTTTTTTTTTTTTTAATTTCAGTATCAAGATTAGATTCCAGAAGGGCTATCTTAAAGAATAGAGGGTTGTTCTTTATTTTTCTAGAAGGAGGAATGCTCCATGGTCTTACAGAGGCAGATTTTAGCCCAGTATGATTAAGAACTTAAAAAAAAAATTAGAGCTGTCTACAGCAGAATTAGGTACCTTGTAAAACAATGAGCCTCCCACCTTCAAAAATGTTGAAGGACAAGCTAATCCCCCTTCGTCAAGGGTGGTGTAAAGGGAATCCTATATTGGGTGGATGGTTGGATTAATTAGTTTATAACTCCCGGAGCTTAGGATCCTATACGTACCTTGAAATCCTGAGAAGAGAGGTGCTATATAAACAAAAAGCATTATTCCCAGAAGCAATTGGTTTTGCAATTTGTTTTATTCCTGGAAGGTGACACTTTCACCTACGAGGACATTGAGAAAAGTGCTCTGCAGTATTTCCACGACGGCTCCTCGGCCCGGGAAGACAGCATGGAGATCTCCGTCACGGACGGCACCATGGTGACGGCGGTGGACGTGAGAGTGGAGGTGTCACTGCCGGAGAACCGGGGTCCTCGGCTGGCTGCGGGTTCTTCTCTGAGCATTGCCATTGCTAGTAGGAGCACAGCCGTGATCACCAGGTCACACCTCGCCTATGTGGTAAGTCCTTATTTGGTTCTTCCTATTTCCACGGCACCTGCTGCAGAGGCTACAGAAAGCACTGCCGTGGCTGAGTGTTCGCGGTAGCAGGTATGGGGCCACGTAAGGAACCTTTTTCTCAACTGCCTTGCAGTTCTGTTCTAGGAGTAGTATCACCGTTCATCCTGGCCTCTCCTAGTGCCTCAGGAACAGACAAGCAAATGAGCAAAACTTTGATGAAAACACAACGCATAGGTATAGGGATGGGCGGTTGCCAACAGGAAACAGTGTCAGAAAAGCCCAAGTCCCCTTTGATTAAACTCCATGCATTACGTTTCTAATGGGAATTTTAGAAAAAGAGCATTTTAGAGCTACCTGGCCCACGACTCACAGTGGCCCCAGAGAGAAAGCCCACTTTCCATGAGCGCTGGTCTCGAGTCCACTGTCCAGGAACACTGCGCAGTGCCTCTCAGCCAGACTCCGAGCGGGATCTCTGACTCAGCCTCCCTCTTGTGCCCCAGGAGAAGCAGCGTGGCTAGGGGGCCCCAGGGAGAATCAAGGACTTGAGCCTTTTCCCCCGAGTCTAGCCCTAACTTGATAAGTGATCCTGATTTTTCCTAAACACTGGATAATTTTGAGTAATCCTTTTCTGGGCTGAAGAATCTTGCTATAAAATCTAGTCCTGAACAGTAACATGTAAGATAAAGCATTGGCCTGGGAACAATTGCTTTTGCACAGATTTTCCCCTCAAATGGTCTTTTCTGAAATTATGAGAAACTGCATTCCACCCTGATTCTTCTCATGGGTCCACTATAGTTTCAGAACAGCTTTGATTTTGTTTTTTTTAATTGACAGGTGATTTTTACCATAGGTTATGGTCTTTTGAATCTTATGAAGCTCATGAATTCATAAAAATGTATGAATTCAGATTTAATCAATAGATCACCAAGGCTTGAAAAATGTTTCGCAGACCAAAATAGCACCGCAGGAGAAGTTCCTGCCCATTAACTGTGTATTATAAGCTGCATATCAAAATGCAAGCCTATTGGCAACTGAATGTGTATTTTCAGAAATTGATTGAATGTGAACTTACCCACCAGAGCAGAAAGACTCCAAAAGAATGTTCCAGCCTCCCAAAAGCACAGCATACATTTTAAAGACTTAGCTAGGTTATATACTGACTTTCTGAGGGGTGTAGAAGAATTTTGTACTTAGTGTCATGGAAAAATTTTTCCAGACGTGCATAGTTAGAAAGTTTTCAGTGACTATCTGGAAAGATTGGAAAAGCCATCTGAAATCCTAGTGATACGATGTTGGAAGCAACAAAAGGTAGAAGTGGGATTTGTGTGATTTGCTTCTTAACAGTAGTCTTAGGTGCACGGTTTGCTCTGCTCTGCTAGTACACAGTTGGGGAGGGATGGTGTTGGCTCTGCAGTTAGAGTGGATGGTGGGTTTTAATCCCAACTCACCGCTTGCTAGCATAGTGACCCTTGGCAAGTTATTTAAACTCTCTAGGCCTCGGTTTTCTCATCTATAATATGGGGAGGATACAAGTAATCTTAAAAAGGTAATAGCATTTCTATGCACCAGCCCAAAATAAGATTATTCAAAATGTGATAACATGTATGATAATGTTACATATCACCTACGTAAGAATCAATGTAAAAAAGATGTGTAACTTCTGGGGAAAATTGATGCTATGACAAAATAGAAAAATCCAAAAGAATCTCTTAACAAAGTATTAGAAATAAAAGGAGAATTTACCAAGGGACTGGATATAAGATGAACAGACAGCAATCGCATTGTTGTACGTAAGCCAAGAAATAACTGGTAAATATAACTAAAAAGGTGATACCATTTATAATAGCATTAAAAAAATCATGTCCTTTGGACTAAATCTAACAAAAATCAGACAGTACTTCTGCAGGGAAAATTACACTTAACCGAGAGATGTTTAAAAAGCACTAAATAAGTGAGGAGAGGTGCCACATTCGTGAGTAGGAACATTTAATATTGAAAAGATATCAATCCCCCCCCAATGATCTTTCAACTCAGTTCAGTTCCAATCACAGTCCAATGGACATTTTATGATAGACTGATTCAAAAATGTCTAAGAACGAACAAAGGGCCAAAATTCCCTACCAGGTATCAAAATGTATTATAAACACGTGGTATTGACAACAGCGTAGCACAGGAATATATTAGAGGCTCCAGAAGCCACGTGAAACTCTAATATAAGACAGAGAGCGCAGTCAGTGGCAGCAGGAGGAATGTTTTAAAACATGGACCTGCACAAAATGATTCTTCATGCAGCAAAAAAATGAATTTGTGCTGCTACCTCACATCCTACGCAGATATTAACTCCAGACAGATCAAGTACTTAAATGTTATAAATACAATTTTATAAGTCTTTGTAGGCTCTAGATAAATATCTTTATGACATTGAGAAAGGGAAGAATTTCTTAAACTAGAAACAAAAAGCGCTAACTATAAAAAAAGATTGATAGATTTGACTATATTAAAATAAAATTTGTATTCATTCAAACACACCGTAAAGGCAGAAAGCAGAGAGCTACGAATTAGAAAAAGATATTCGTAGCATGTATAACAAAAAAATCACAAAGAAAACATAAAACTTCTGCAGATCAAGAAGAAAAGGTAATCTAATAGAAAAAATGAGCAAGAGACATGAATAGGAATTTCACAGAAGAGGAACCAATATGGTCAATCCACAAATGAAGAGATATTCCCCTTTATTGGTGAACAGACGAAGGAGACCATGTACCATTTTATATCAAGGTAGAGAAGAAATGCATCTGCGGAAGATTCTTTACTCAACCACTTTGCGGAAGAATTTGGCGTTGTCTTGTGAGGATGAATATTCACGTACCCTAACCATTTCACCCCTAGATTTATGCCGCAGAGGAACTTTCACATACATACCAAAGAACATTCGTAATAGAAATAATAGCAGGAATAGTGACACCAGCCAAATGCTCATCAACAGGATAACAGATAACTTGCGTTACACTCAATGGACTATTAGCCTCAAAACATGTGCCTTGTAGCTGCATACAACACTACGGATGGATCTTAGCAGTCTACTACTGAGTAAAAAGAAAAGTCCCGTAAAAGTAAAGTCAACTCCACATTTATAAGTCTAAAAAAAACCTAAAAATATACTTGGTAGTAACATATCAAATTATACTAAGAAATTGGAGAAAATGAGAAACAGGCTTCATGGTGTTTAAGGACAGGGTGAGGGAGGAGCACGCAGGTGAATGTTAGTTATTCTCAAAGTGTCAGTCCCCGTGTTGAATGGCAGGTTTACGCAGGTATAAATAACAAAAAGAAAATAAAAGGATAAATTAATACAAAAGGGATAAGGAAGGTCTTTGAGCAGGAAAGTTACGTGAGAACAAGGTCGGATTCTTACACGTTTTTGTGTAGCCACAATATCTTTGATTTTCTAAAATAGTGATTTTAAGTTATGACAGGGTATTTTCAGGGGGAAAAAAAAATCTAGCTCATTTCCCACTTTTTCAAACCCAGCAGTCATTTGAGATTTGAAACATAATATGTCTGATATGAAATAAGCATTTTTTTTTTTTTTTGGCCAGATTTGCCAATGTGAGATTTGGAAGCTATTTGTTCTCTCGTTAATCCAAAATGTTACCATGTTGAATGTTAAAGTGAGTCATTGGCTAAGCTTTAAATAACTTCTGTCTCACAGAATTTTATCATTGTATTATGTTATAATGGAATTTTACCTGCTTCTAAAAAACAAACCATCCTTAGACATTCTAGAAGCAGCCTACATCTTTGTTTATAGATAGATGACTTCCCGCTGACCATGTTTTATTCTTTACTGGACGCTTATAATAAAAATAATATGTGTATGGCTCTTACAATAACAATAGGTCGTCTCTTTGTTTTACGCCCATACGTAAAGTGTATTTCCCCTACTGTTATCTTGAGCTACTCTTTAACTTCTGGAAGTTTTTATTCCTGCACATGTGCATTCCTGTGCTGCGTCATATTTTCCCGATTAGGATGATTCTTCCCCCGACGCGGAGATCTGGATTCGGTTAAGTTCTCTGCCTATGTACGGCACTCTCTTAAGAACCTCGGGACCTGAGGTGGAAGAACTCTCGGAGCTTTCAAATTTCACAATGGAAGACATCAACAACGAGAAAATTAGGTATGCATTTTTTATTTGACAGAATTTTTAAAAATTGTGTTAAAATATTTAAGCAACCGATGGTAACTCCCTTGAAAGAATATGTTGCTTCTGGCCCCATTCTTAAACAAAGGTGCAGTCATTTAACCTGGCTCGTCAGTGCGTCTCATTCATTTGATTCTTTTTGGCCTTTTTAGGTACTCGGCTGTGTTTGAAACGGATGGTCATCTGGTCACGGACAGCTTCTATTTCTCCGTCTCTGACGTGGACCACAACCATCTGGACAATCAGATGTTCACCATCATCATCACTCCTGTTGAAAATCCACCGCCAGTCCTCGCTTTTGCTGACCTTATCACGGTAAGCGATTCTCAGATCAATAAATAGCGAGTGCTGTGGGGAGCTGAAATCTGTGGTAATGAAAACCCAGGATTTCTGCCTAAATTGGCTGCCCCACCCCCCCACACACACCAAATATCTAGGCAATGGTATCAAGATATGCATGGTTTTCAATCATGAGTTTTTCAAAAAGTATGTAAATAAGTATAAAGAAGCTCACATCATTATATCTACATTATTTAGTCAACAAAAATTTATGTGCTAGACACTATGTTAGATGTCGTTAGTATTGGGAATAAAATTAGAAGTAGAATATATCTTCGAGGAGGTTACAGTCTAATGTTGGCAGCAACTAACACGTGGACAGCCCCGAAGTCAGTCCTTAAATCAAGTCAACACTTAGCAGCAGCATTGACAGCTCCTCTGGGAAGGGAACGGTATAGTGTGTCTTGCTCATTAGTTACCCCAATTTGATTTTGAGTGCCAGTTTTGTTATGTAATAGCTTAGTGACCTTGGACCAAGTATTTAATCCTTCTTAGCCTCAGTTTCCTCATCTTTTAAAAAAAATTTTATTTTGGAGATGAGGTCTCGCTGTTTCCCAGGCTGGACTCGAAGTCCTGGGCTCAAGCGGTCCTCCCTCCTCAACCTCCCAAGTGGCCGAGACTACCACCCAGCACCACGCCTAGCTCTTGTCTTTAAAATCGTGCTACTCCTGCTACATAAAGGATTTCTCTGAGGGTTAATAGAAGAGCATCAAAATCCACAGCACAGAGCCTCCTTCTTGGTAGGGATTCCATGAATGTTATCACTGCCCTCTTCCTGCTCTGCCGTAATGCCAAAAGCTCGGGAGCTTTTCTGGTTTTGTCGAACAACTGAAAAACCATAAAACTCTGAGTCTTTTCTAAATCATTCTGAGACTCCTCCCGTTTTTCTGTTTCCGTAGCTTGGGGAAGCCAGTTGTACCGTCCCCACTCCCCGAGTCAGGGCAGCCTTCCGCTTTGGAATTTACAGATCTTCGTGCAGGTAGCCAGGGGTTGCTCAGAGAGAAACGGCTTGACTGCCCCCAGCAGGCTGGGGAAAAACACCACGCTCAGGCTGCAGGGTTGGCATACAAAATGCGCCCTGAAGGAAAAAGTTAGTTTGAGCAACTGCTTTTACTTATACTGATTTATTTTCCTCCTTGGCGTGAAGATAAGCACTAGCTTTCGGATATGGCGAACCTTTCTTCCTACACACCTGTAAATGTACAACGCAAGGGAATCAAAGGGGCTTTTGTTCTGGGTGAGAACACCTGCAGGACAGTTGCTCCCAGCATCCGAGGGAGGACTGGGTCTCTCGTTCTGCACCTGTGGGCTTCTGAGTGTGGCTGCAGGTGGAAGGCAGCTGTCCTGTCATGCTGCTAAGCCGAGGCTGGTGACGGGGACCGGCCAGAGCTGCTTTGTAACCGGATCCATCGCAGAAGGAGGTGCAGCTTTGAAGGCAGACACGGAAGTCACCGTGTCTGAGCGCAGCTTTACGAGGCGCTGAAAGATGACAGCACGCACGTCCCTCCTCTGGTCTGTAGAGGGTCAGCCTCCTTCCAGAAGGGGAGTTGGTGCTGGAAGGTCACCCCAGGCAGCACTTTCCAATTCGGTTCTTTTTCACTGCGGGTGTGCACGGTCGCCTGAGGACTCTCGTGTGCTTTTCTTCCTTAGGTTGACGAGGGAGGGAGAGCCCCGCTCTCATTTCACCATTTCTTTGCCACCGACGATCAGGACAATCTCCAGGGAGACGCCGTCATCAAACTGAGTGCCCTGCCCAGATACGGCTGCATCGAGAACGCGGGAACAGGTGCGGCTTTGCTGAGGGGTCGTCAGGACCTGGGGAGACGGGAGTACGGAGGGGGAGGACCTGGTGTCCAGTTAAACCTAGAGATGGAAACTTGGGAGGAATGGAACCATCTCAAAGAAATGGAGGGAGAGAAGGGTTCGTTCATTTAACAAAAACTTACTGGGCACTTTCTGTGTGCCGGGCACGGGCACGTCGGTAAACAAAACGGACAAAACCCCTGTCTTCACGGTGCCTGGGATCTTGTTGGAGGGAGACAAATGAAAACCTAATAAATGGAGAATATTGTGTGAGATGTCAGAAAGTGAGTAAATGCTGTATAAAATATACTGCAGGGTAAGGGGATCTGAGTGCAGAGGGCCTTGTGGATCATACTCAGAACTGAGCACCCAGGAAGTGAAAATTCCCGTCCTGTCCTTGTGAGGCGGCTGCAGTTTGGCGGAACCGTAGCTCGAGTCTCGGCTCCTCTGTGGCTGTGGTGTGAACTGAAGCGCACCTCTGTCTGTCTGCGACACTCTCCTCCCCACACCCTGCCCGCACCATCTGCCCCAGACCTTCAGGTGGTCGTCACAGAAGGAGCCGCAAGAGGCCACGTCCTGCCACAGGCCCCCTGAGCCCGGCTGTGACCAGCAGCCGAGACAGCTGGTGGTGGGTTGCTGTGCGGCTGGCCCTGCACAGACTCCCGAGCACCACGCTGGGCTCTGATCAATGCGCCGCCAGCAGCTCCCACCGAGAGGCCATCGACTGCGGGTGTCTGTGGCCAGCGTGGGGCCTGGGAGTCCAGCCTGGTTACATGAAACGCATTAAAAAGTGGTCATGGTTTTCTATGCAAAATCTTAGATCTTTTTCTCCGTCTTGCCTTTCATCGTGTGCACTCAGATGTGCTTACCGCAGAATCAGGTTTATTTCCCTAAACGTCTGTGCTGGACACGACGGGCATAAACTGGAACAAGACACAGACGGTGCCTCGCGTGGGAGACAGGTCTGCAGCTGGATAAATGACGATCGTGACACCAGCTAGACAGGGAGAGGAGCAGGCACTGAGAGGGTGCACAGGACAAGGCACTCGCCTGCCCGGGAAGCCAGGAAAGTCCGAGGAGGTGACCTTTGAGTTGGAGCTCGAGGAGTTTGTGGAGCCTCCGGCATGTTCTGCAGGGGGAGGGCTTGGGCTACCGGGAAATGGTGGAAGGATGTTCTCCCCCCTCCCTCCTCTCCGTGTGCTTTCCTGTTAAGCCTCCTTGACACGCGTGTATCAACGTGTCAACCTGGAATGCTGGGTGAGCCACGCACAGGAGAATGTCACAGACTCTGTGGCCTCCAGATCTGCTAGCTCTGCTTTTCTGTGTTCATTCATAGCCGGGGAATGTTTGAAGACACAGGATTTCCTTTCTCTCCTCTCTCTAGAAGAACATTGTGGTGACGATTTAAAATCAATCAATTAGATTCCAATCAGAATCAAGTTAAAGAGAAGACATCCACCATGTAGACGTCGCTCACTCATGCCCGGGGCCTTTTACTGCGTTTGGAGTTGGGGTGAGAAGAAGAGAAAGCTGGAGCTGGCACTTTCTGTGGAGCTCGAATGGTACCTGGGCACCTCAGTACCTGACACACCTGAGCTCTGAGTGGCGCCGAGCACCTCAGCGTCTGAATGGTCCCAGAACATCGCCGCGGCCGCGGTGCGCTAAGCCATGTGGAGGTTTCCTTGAGGAACTGGGCAGCCAGATGAAAACATGATGGAGATGTTTCTTAGATAACCTTCCCTGACGTGGAGAAAGAGGGTTCCTGTTGCAGGATATGCCGATGGAATGGTCTTGAAAGTGGCTGGGGCTTAAGGCGGGATCTTTGCTCTTGTCCTGTTACTTGCCCCAGGACTTACGTTATCAGAGATTCCTAAGAAAACCACCAACATTCTATGTTATGCAAAATGATAGCATTCTGAGTGCTTTTTTGTGGTATATCATCTCATTTGATTCCCTGTGGAAAGGGAAGGGCAGGTGTGTCCACTTACGGATGGGAAATAGTCGGGGAAGCTGGGATCTGGCCCCAGGTCTCCCGGTTCCTGGTCTTGTGCTCATCCCTCTCCCAGCTTTATCCTCAAGCACGTTTTATCTTTGGTCGAAAATGACGTCTCATTTTCCAGTTCAGCCTGGTAAGCAGGAATGGATGGATCAAGGTTGTCTCATTTTCCAGTTTAGCCTGGTAAGCAGGAATGGATGGATCAAGGTACAAATTCTCTCTTGATTTTGACGTAGGTGATCGTTTTGGCCCTGAAACCACCGGTGACCGAGAGGCGTCGTTCCCTGTTCAAGACGTCCTGGAAAACTACATTTACTACTTTCAGAGTGTTCACGAAAGTGTCGAGCCAACCCACGATATTTTTAGTTTTTATGTGAGCGATGGAGCCAGTCGTTCGGAAATTCGCAGCATCAATATCACCATTGAGGTAAAGACTTTGCAAGTCGGAAAGGTTGAGCCTTTGACCACAAAATCACACCATTATATGGCTCTCTTTACATGGGCTCAAAAGCAAAGAAGATTGGATTTGACCTTCAATCTTAAAGGTCATTTTTAAAATATAGCCTTTGGGAAACCTGTAGAATTAAGGTTGGCATTTGGGGAAGGTTGCAGTTAAAAATCTGAATTTCTAGTTCAGGGTAAAATTGATTCATTCTGTGGGAAAACAGTTTGTGACGGTCAGACAGAGAAGCCTTGCCGGTCCCATGTTTAGATGAAAACTAATATTTGCTTATTTTTCTCTGAAATCATCGTGTTTGGTTCTATAGGTATGTTTGCCTTTTCTTATTTTTTAATGCATTTATTCATTTAATTGTAACATCAAAGAAATACGTTCCTTGATGTTGTATGTATTCACATTTGAGCAACTACGCAGGCTTGCTCTACCATCCCTGAGAGAGAGAGAGAGAGAGAGGGAGAAAGATAAATCTCAGAATGGATCACCCTCTGCCTTGGGAAATAAAAAGTGTGGAACCCTCGTCACTCTAAGGGACAGCGGTGGGCAGGGGCCGGCGTGAGGGCAGGGAGGCAGCTTTAGAACCTACACTTTCGGATACAGTGTCCTTCTGCACGTACCAGGATATGCTTAGGGTTTTCTAAGGCAGTTCTGAGTTCAAATAGTGCGTGCTCTTTTATCCTCAAAATATACTTGTGAAATCACATGTCCATATTTTTGGTCCAGAAAATATGATCATTGTACCTATGGAAGATACCCGAAAAGATGTCTGTCAAATGTCCATCAGCTTCCTTTCAAGGGGATTTTTGTCTGTGTGACTTGCTCTCCTTTCATTTGGATTGGGAGGTAGAGAGGGTAGCACGTTAGATGCTATTCTGATTATGAAAGTGTCTGCGACGATGATACTCTCTCTGAATAACGTGTGTTTTCTTTCTTCTTGGACCAATATCTGCCTGAGACCTAATATTTCATGCTTTAATCAGAGGAAGAACGATGAGCCTCCCAGGATGACCGTGCGGCCGCTCAGGGTGCAGCTGAGCGCAGGGGCAGTGATGAGCAACTCCTCCCTGAGCCTGCAGGACCTGGACACCCCAGATAACGAGCTGGTTTTTGTCTTGACCAAAAAACCAGACCACGGTAGGACACACACTGCTATGGAAAGCTGCTTAATTGAGATGCCCGATGGGTTATTAGAATAAATACATAGATTCCGGTTATTTCTTTGCCTTTTCTGAATATGGTCCACTCTTTGCATGAAAGTATAGTCAAGATTCACAGCTGGCTGATATTCTTGGGAGTCATGGTAGCCTCAGTCCTAGTAAATTGGTGTCTCCGAAATTTAATTCCAGCTGTTCTCTTGCTTTCCTGTGTAACCTCAACCAAAACAGGTTTGGAGTCTGCACACCCTTTTCTCAGAGTGGACATCAGTGTTTGACAACCCTCGGCCATCTCAGGCAGCCCCGTAGAGCTGTGCTGCGTCTTCATGAGCTTGTTCCTTTTGTGAAGAAAGCACTTTTCCTGATTTAAACCAGATGCAAAACCACTGTAGGGATCGTCTACCCACTTCTTTTCTAAATGCCATCTCCCTGGTGTCAGCTAAAGCTCTAGAACCCAAGCGGTGTATCTCTATCCATCATAACGCCCATTGGTCTTTCAAGATTAAATTGTTGCTGTGGGCCAGGCGCGGTGGCTCCCACCTGTAATCCCAGCACACTGGGAGGCCAAGGTGGGAGAACCACTTGAGGCCAGGAGTTCCAGACCAGCCCGGGCAACATATCAAGACCCTGTCCCTACAAAGAATTAAAGAATTAGCTGGGTGTAGCACCTGTAGTTCCAGCTGCTTGGGAGGCTGAGGCAGAAGGAGCGCTTGAGCCCAGGAATTCAAGGTTACAGTGAGCTGTGATCAGGCCACTGCACTCCAGCCTGAGCAACAGAGTAAAGCTCTGTCTCTGGGGAAAAAAATATAGAATTACAATCAATAGGTAAATGGTTGCTGTGGATGGAGGGTTAACAGAAGAGGCTGTTGGTCATTCCCTACGTGGTTGCTTGCTTTCGTTCGCTTTCTTGAATGAATTGCTCCAACTGTCCTGTTGTAGTGCGTGACCCTTGGAAATAGAAAAATCTGCCTCAATCTAAAGATGCGTAGTGTCTTTCTAAATTTAAAAGGAATTTAAAATGTACTCCTGTCTTGTACTTCACATGCCCTAAGAGAAAGGCAGTGAGGGAGAGTCCTGTCTTCATTTGCAGAAGGGAGAAGTCAGGTTTAGGTAATGGAGTGAGTCTGGATTCGCGGAGGGAGATGTGACTTCCAAGCCACTGAGTCACCACATCCGTCTGTGTCTGCCTGAGAGATTTTTACTGGGAAAAGTGGGATTTGTCTTCTTTATCCAAGGCCCCAGGGCAGCACCTGTGCTTATATAAAATGCTAAGGTGTTGGCACCAAGAGCCTCTGTGGTACTTGACGTTCTACCTGGGCTCATCCTAGTTGGCAAAATCAGGCAGTGTTTTGGCGCCGTGTATATTCCCACCATCGTTTCTTTGTTTTTCTTCACTTCCTTCCTCAGGTAATCTTATCCGCAGGCAGACTGTCTCTGAGCCTCTGGAGAACGGGACCGTTTTAGCCCACGGCTCGTCCTTCACCTACCAGGACGTCCTGGCCGGGCTGGTCGGGTACATGCCTGGTGACCCCAGTGCGGGAGTGGACGAGTTCCGGTTCTCGCTCACCGACGGCCTCCACGTGGACTCGGGGAGGATGGAGATCCACATAGAGCTGCCCACCAGCGACACGCCCCACGTGGCTGTAAACCGAGGCCTGCAGCTCTCAGCAGGTAGCACAGGAGAGGAAGAGGGTGGCCGTGGTTCTCCCATCCCCATTTCTCTCTGGTCCAGCGGGCAGAACTCCCTTCCACGTAGGTTATGTGGGTGGGTCTCGAACTAGCTGTTCAGCACTTAGGGAGACTGAGCTTTTAGAGAACTCCTGCTTTAGGGATGCTAATGCTAAGAATTGTCACTGACAAAGGTGAGACTCTGAAATTCTTGGGACCGGATGCCTCTGTCTGTGAATTTGAAAGAAGGTTGAGAAGAGTTCATAGTACTTTCAGGGTTCTCAAAAATCTTAATTTATTCAACTACTCTTAGGCGCAAGGTTGCTGTAACATTGTTACTGTCCAACCAGCCCCACAGAAGCAAACAACAAAAGAAATGTAGCAGGATTTTCAAGACGCTTATTTAGAAAAAAAAAAAGACATAGACGGGCAGTTGAGAAGCTGCCATGTATTAAAAGAGGTTATGCAAATAATTGGGAATTAGGAGATACGGTATTCTAGGGTCTAACACACACAGTTTTGCTTATGTTTAAGCAACATTGGACCTGTCACAAGTGTTAGTCTTGGTCTGCAGCAGGGAGTTAACAGTGGGTCTTTTGCTGACAGAGCATCTATAGCTCACGAAGGTTCTGTTGTTTGTCTGTTCTTTGTTTTGCATGTATTTAGTAGTGAAAAATATACGATATTATAGTGCTTGAAAATTTGGGGATGCCCAAAGGTCCCAGATGTCAGGTCTAGGATTTGACCTTACCCTACTTGCTAGCTAATAAGGTAGCCTCTTACCGTTTCGCGGATGGTGGTAGAAGACACAAGCTTACTCCGTCCCAGAGAGGGTACTTTGTTACTCACAGCGCAGCAGGCAGCATGGGCACCGGCGAGTGCGCATGTGTCCCTCTGCCCTCCAAGTCCCACGGGGGTGATGCTGAGGGCCCAGGTGGACACCATCCCCGGCAGTGGGATGCATTACAGAGAGGAGTAATGAGCTTGGGAACTCTCCATATCATAGCAAGCGGTAAGCAAGTCTGATCTCTGTCCCAGAGGAAGACATCGCCTCCTCCCTCAGGGCTGCTTGCTGAGAGATGGTCTCGGGGAAGGAGCAGTCAGGGCCGTGCATTCTGGGCATTGCCCAGCAGGGAGGTGCAGGGAGGCTCGGGGCCGTGGTGCATTGCCACTCTGAACACCAGGGTATATCACACGTGAATGGCTGGGAGCTAGTTTACCAGAATCTACTGTTTTAACATGATAAAATGGCTGGGCTGTCAGGCAAGGGGCAAGGCTCTGAGAGGAGGTGTTTGCGGGCAGCCAGCGCCTCGTCCCGTCCCCAACACCTGTGCAGCCACCAGGGCCTGCAGGCTCAGACCTCCCTGCCCTTCACACTCACTCAGGACGTCCTCTGTCTTGAGGCTCATTTCGACTGTTGGGTCTGAGATGGCAGCGAGATACGTTTGTGAGTTTATATAAAGCTGTTTTTTTCTGATTTGGGGATCCATGAGACAGTAAATAAATTAAATCCAGGCAGATTTCGTCATAGATCTAGGAGTTGTTTGCATCACAGAACTAGGAGTTACTACATAGGTCCAGGTAATTACTAGTAGGTCAGTGGGTAGAATGAACATGGGGAGAAGATGAGAATGTGTCAGAAGAGAAAAAAGGCTCAGGTCTAAACTTAAAGGATGATTAGCAAATTGGAAAGTTGGGACTATTTCATTTAGGGAAATTAAAATTTATTCATCGGCCGGGCACGGTGGCTCACACCTGTAATCCTAGCACTCTGGGAGGCTGAGGCGGGTGGATTGTTTGAGCTCAGGAGTCCCAGACCGGCCTGAGCAAGAGCGAGACCCCATCTCTACTAAAAATAGAAAGAAATTAGCCAGACAACTAAAAATATATATAGAAAAAATTATCCGGGCATGGTGACGCATCCCTGTAGTCCCAGCTACTCGGGAGGCTGAGGCAGGAGGATTGCTTGAGCCCAAGAGTTTGAGGTTGCTGTGAGCTAGGCTGACACCACGGCACTCTAGCCCTGGCAACAGAGTGATACTCTGTCTCAAAAGGGGGAAGGGGTTATCAGACATCATGTACAATGACACGGTAGAATCTAAATACATACACCTACAGTATTCAAATATCATATTCAGTTTTGTGTATGCTATTGTGCCTCTAAATGCATAAACTAGTTAAATTGAAATTGAGCCCAGGAGTTTGAGGTTGCTGTGAGCTGGGCTGATGCCACAGCACTCTAGTCCGGGCAACAGAGCCAGATTCTGTCTCAAAAAAAAAAATTTTATTCATCTGGAAACGGAGAAGGGTGGGTGCCTGGAACTTAGACCCAAGGAACATGTCATAATTTAGCCTCCGGTCTCCTAACATCACCTGACATCCTATTCTAAAGAAACAGTGGGGAATGACCTACTCTCTGGCATTCTCTTCCAAGGGTCTGCAGCACGCATCACAGAACAGCTCCTGAAAGTGACAGGTACCGACTCCGGTGACCGTGAGGTCACGTACATCGTGAAGGAAGATCCTGGCGCAGGGCGCCTGCGGATGGTTAAGCCCGACAACCTGCAGCAGATCTCGGTTAAAGGCCCCGTCCGAAGTTTCACCCAGACAGACATCCGCCAAGGTCAGCCGAACTCTCCTGCCACCCAGACCTCCACGGACTCCGCCCACTGTAGTAAAATGGGACTTAACTGCCTGGTAGCTTATGGCAGTCAATGGCGCACTCTTCGCTTTACATAAGAGCCGAGATATAGCTTCATTCATTCTCTTTCTTGTCTCCTTATTTTTCTGTTTTTTGTTCTATGTTAAACTATCTTTGTCGGCTAAAATGTGTTTATGTTTTGGCTTAGCCTGGGTGAAATTGGGGGTTATGGTGGTTGAAAAAAGTTGTTTTGACTTGCTGCGATGCCCAAAAGCGTATGAGAGAAAGGCCACAGAAGTGAGGTGGGAGGGATTAAGGTGGAAATGATGCCTTCCTTAGGTGAGCAATTTATGTCTCTCTTCGGCTCCCCATAGAGCACAAGTTAACGAACTAAGCAAAATGGAAAGGCATAAATCCGAGTGGCCAGGGGAAATCACACGGCTCATCCCTCCTGCGGGAAATGCTGATGCGATGTAAAGGCATAAATGCTGCATGCTGTGCAGTTACCGCGTGGCTTCCAGGGGTAGAAAAGGAGGAAAAAGTTACATATGGGGAGGAGAAAGTGATCCAAAGTCAGGGGATGGTGTGCGGTTCCGTCCAGAGGTGGAAACACGCCCGAGGAGCAGAAGCGGGGTCCTGCCCAGGGACTGACACCCACACTGATGGCAGCTCACCTGTCACTGGGCCTGTCTGTGCCTCGGTGAGGGGCGTGGAATCGGCGAGGACAGAGAGTCCTTCACCATCCCATGCCTCGGTGCTTACTTGTGAAAATGGTTCTGTTCACATAGCCAAGTCAATAGGTATTTATAAATGATGCTGCGGTTAACAAAAGAATGTAATACGTCGTACTGCTCGCTTTGGATCCTTGGGCTGGTGTGTGGAGTTTATCCACTTGTTAATTTATTCGTCCGTGGGTTTTAGCCCTCGTTGTTCCACGTATCGGGCGACGAGGAGCGGAGGGTCTGGCAGAGTGTGGGCCGCGGCTGTGCGTCCTCTGGCCCTGGGGACTCGGGTCTGTGTTAATAGTAGGGTGTGGTCAGTCCCCATCTTACACACGGGCGATTTTGCTGATCTGGTTTTCATGAACCTCCACAGGAGCTGAGCTGATCTTTCAAACAGGCTCAGCCCTAATCATAAGAAACGTCACTCGGGGTGATTTTATTACGAGAAGGTCTTTGGTTATGCGGACGTAGGTGGTGGGAGAGGAAAGGGAGGAAGTGAAAACTTCAGATTAAAATGTCAAAAGCAGCGTCAAAGTGAGGAGGGTGTTAATGGATCCATTGGTGTGAATACCAGCTGAATTCCTACTTCTCACTTCAGAGACAAAGGCAGAAAGCACTGATAGCAAATCTTAATTTATTTTTTTATTTTTTTTCCCTTTTCATAGGGCGGGTGGAATACAGTCACAGAACAGGAGAACCTGGCGGGAGCTTTGCTTTCAGATTTGACGTGGTTGATGGAGGAGGCAGGAGACTGATTGACCAGTCATTTGCCATCAGCGTCTCAGGTAAGGGGGCGGTCGGTTTTCTCACATGAAAATGCTTTAGCACTTCTGAGGTTATGCAGCTTGCACTGTGCTCACCTTGAGTCTTGAGCCCTTTCCTTCACCTAGCTGGCGTAGAAATTGAAAATCGCACCTCCGTATTGCAGGAAGCTCTGGCTCCTTGCTGTGCTCCCTGACCGACAGGCCTAAGGATTGCTTCGCTCTTACCCCCGGGGCTCCAGACCCTAGAATTAAAGAAAGGAGGCAGAAAAGATCCCATTTCAAATTACTGTTTCTGATATTTTCAGAAGACAAATCCCCACCAGTCATCGTCACCAATAAAGGGCTGGTCTTGGAGGAGAACTCGGTGAAGAAAATCACCACTCTGCAGCTGTCTGCCACGGACCAGGACAGCGGGCCTGCAGGCCTCACCTACAGAATCACCAGGCAGCCCCAGCTGGGCCACCTGGAACACGCAGCATCGCCAGGTAAGTCTGTCCCCCTCGCTTCGTCTGACCACAAGTTGGTGTCGGTGAGTGTTGGGGCAGCCACGTCATGGGTGCGTGTGCACCTAGAACCTGCCTGAATTCACATTTATTTTCCGCCTTACTGATTTTGGCCTTTATGCACTGCCTTTAGTATACTTAGCACACAGTAGGTGCTTAAAAATAACTTGCTGAAAGTGAATATGAAATCACCATTTCATGTACGCAATCATGTCTCCATAAGTAGGTTATCAATTCCTGTAAGGCAAACACCACACCTGTTCTTCTATGCTCCCTTGAGCACATGGCACCGTGCACTGCGATTAAAAATTCCATTCACCAAATAGTAAGTGAGCATGAATACTGAGTGAGATTCTAGCTCAGCTGCTCTCAGGAAACAAAGATGAACGAGATACAGTCTTCACCCTTCAGATTTCTCTATCAGGTGAGATAAGGAACCTCTGCACATAACCATAACTCAGGGAAACGGACGGCAGGTGTTTTAAGGAAGAAATAAACATGGTGTCATAGGAGTTAAAAAGTGGGAGAGTCTACACTGAGCGGGAAGGTGCGCAGAGGCCGTGTTTAAGAGCGCCCTTTGGAAGACAGAATTTGGGCAGACAGAATTTGTGTTCTCTCCCGAGATGAGAACAGTGTGGGAGGCACATTCGAAAAATAACGAGTAGGCCAGGTTAGCCAAAGCATATTTTCCGAGAATAGGAGATGGGGCTGGCGGGTAGATTGAGAGTTTATGGAGGGTCTTCAAAGCCGGGACAGGTAATCTCTATCTAATTCAATAGGCAACAGCGAGTCACTGCAGAATTTTGAACAGGAAAGGAAAGTGAAATTCATCAGGTCGTGTCCAGCAGGGTGAACGGAAGGAAAGGAAAAGGAGGCAAGGGGCGGCGGTTAGGAGGTTGTCACATTTGGCCAGGTGGGAGGGAGGGAGGCTGCACCTGGAACAGCAGGTGTGGGAACAGTAAGATGAGGATAGTAGGAGAGATGATACCGTACCTGGGGAGCGTTCGATGCACATTTGTTGGTGGACTAAAGGAAGGAATTTGGGATGAGGGAGGGGCGCAGTTCAACCCACAACAAGGGGCTCTGGAAAAAATCTGAGGCAGGAAAGCTGAGTCTTGCACGGAATGCTCTAGAGGGAGGACACAGGCAACATTCACGGAGCCGCGGCTGTGCGGAAAGCGGGAGGGCAGAGGCGTCACCGGGCATCCCGCTAAGAAGGCAGTTTGTTCAGAGCTGCTTCATTCCCTCAGCAGCTCCCTGACCGAGACGGAGCTTCCTCCGGCATGCTGGCCCCCAGGGGAATTGGGAAAACTGACAGGGTTAATGTGGGTCTCCGTAATACTGCCAGATCCACAGTGTAGCCGGCAGGTTGGTGATTGAAAACTGCTTCGCTGGGATTAAAAGCCTTCAAGGTATTTCAAACAGCAACTACCTGCTGTGACAGCCAGTGGGGACAATATGTTGTTAGAAACACCGTCTTGCTGGCAGGTGAGTAGATGACATCTTCCAATACCCAATTAACAAAGGCCGAAGTTAAGAAATGTTAAAGTGTATAGGGATCGAAAACACAGTCATGTGTCGTTTAACAGTGGGGATGCACTCTGAGAAATGCATCGTTAGTGTCGTGTGGCCGTGATAGAGTGTATTTACACGAATGCCCGCTACACACCTGGGCTGTATGGAATGGTCTGTATCGCTCCTGGGCCACAAGGCTGTGCAGCATATTACTGTACTCAATATCATAGGCAATTGTAACACAACAGTGAGTATTTGTCAATACAAATATATCTAAACACAGAAAAGGTACAATAAAGCCGGGTGTGGTGGCACATGCCTGTAGTCCCAGCTACTCGGGAGGCTGAGGCAGGAGGATCGCTAGAGCCCAGGAGTTCGAGGTTGCTGTGAGCTAGGCTGATGCCATGGCACTCTCTCTAGCCCAAGCAACAGAGCCAGGCTCTGTCTCCAAAAAAAAAAAAAAAATATGGTATTATAATCTGAAGAGACCACCCTCACATACACAGTCTCTCTTGGACTGAAACATCATTATGTAGCACACGGCTGTGTGTGCTCAGTAGAACCTGTTGGATATGGATTATGGTGGGTGAGCTAAATTCATTCGCCAAACGTGCACCTACTGTGTGCCAGGCACTACTCCAGGTGCATATCAGTGAAGAAACAAGAAAAATCTTTCTCCTCTTGAAGCTGAGGTTCTAGAAGCAGCTTGTTATACCCCCCAACACATAATTATGGCTGTTATTTAAATGATAATATGAAACCTCATCAAAATCAATGTTTCAGACACAAAAGAGGTTATAGCCAACAAAGTATTTTAGAAGAACAATTAAAAAATATTACAATGGTGATTTTTTTTTTTTTTTGAGACAAAGTCTCACTCTCTTGCCTGGGCTAGAGTGCTGTGGCATCAGCCTAGCTCACAGCATCCTCAAACTCCTGGGCTCAAGCTATCCTCCTGCCTCAGCCTCCCGAGTAGCTGGGACTACAGGCATGTACCACTGTGCCCGGCTAATTTTTTCTATATATTTTTAGCTGTCCAGCTAATTTCTTTCTGTTTTTAGTAGAGACGGGGTCTCGCTCTTGCTCAGACTGGTCTCAAACCCTTGACCTCGAGCAATCCTCCCACCTCGGCCTCCCAGAGTGCTGGGATTACAGGCGTGAGCCACTGCGCCCGGCCGATGGTGATTTTTCAGTGATGGGTCCACCTTGGGTTCCAAGGCCAGCACTGCCCCTTGTTAGGTCCGTGACCGTGCCCTTTTAATTACGTGGATGGTTCAATTACAGTGTCATAATCTACAAAAATGGAGGTAATTTGCTAACCTCAACCCCCTAGAGTTGTTAAAAGATAAAATTCAACGTACATAAGCAAGCCTGACAGTGTTCTGCCTACAGTAGGTGCTCGATGTTTCCTGGACTGAACTGGGAAAGTCACACTAAGATCAAGCCTGGAGCTCCCACACGTCGCTGAGGAGAGCATAAGACGGAACGACCACTTTGGAAACAGTTTGGCGGTTTCCAAAAAAATTAAGCACATATCTAACATGTATCCCGGCCATTCCCTCCTAGAGGTTTACTCAGAAAGAATGAAAACGTATGTCCACACAAAGACTTGTGCACGGAGAATCATAGCAGCTTTACCTGTAGTAGCCCCAAGCTGGAAGTAACCCAAATGCGTGTTCACAGGTGAACAAGTAAACTGCGCTATAGCCACACAGCGGAATACCACCCGGCAACATGGATGAACCATGAAATAATTACGCTGAGTGAAAGAAACCAGACGTACGATAGCATATACCGTATGATTCTATTTATTAAAAAGTAGGGAAAATACCAACTGACCTGTAGTGTCAGGAAGCAGCCCATCAGTTGCTTTGGGATGGGGTTGGAAGTGGAGAAGGGGAGGATGGAAGGATTAGGAAGCGTCCGTTGGAAACTTTCAGGGTGGTGGACAGGTTCGCTGTTTTGAATGGGGTGGTGGTTTCATGGGTCTGCCAAAGCTTACAAAACCGCACACTTTAATTATGTGCAATTTATCATATGTCAGCTTTACCTCAATAATAAATGTGTAAGAAATTCAATCCCAGAGCTTCCTTCCCAAGAGGAAGGCAAAATCTATCACCTTCCTTCATCAGTCTCAGACTCGCCTAAGGCAACAGTGGGTTAGGTGACCAGGTGATTGTGAGAATCCGGACAATATTTTCCTGTGCGCTGTGAGGATGGAGTCACGGCAGGGGGAAGAGATTTAAATTTCTCAGCGCAGCCTGTCTGAAGTTATTAAATTTTTAAAGAATGGTATGGATTTCTTTCCAGAGCCACAAGACAAAGCTATAAGACAGGGCGCTACATTTCTTGCCTGTCAAAAACTGATGTAGCAAGCACAGAAATATAAAATGCCTCATCAAAAAATTAATGCCCCCGTATTTGGGAGGCTATTGTATCTGGGTGACAAATTTCAGAGGATAAAGAGAGATGAAATGTAAACCATGTGGGTGGGTTTTTCTCATTTTAAAGATGAAGCAGTGATATTGATGTCACACTTAAATAAGAGTCAAAGTAGAATCTCGCTTTTTTTGTTAATAGAAAATCTAAACTGGTTTTGCCAGGATTAACCGTGGCAAACAGTTAAATCCCAGGAAAGAGAACATGAATTTCAGGGCCAAACTGAAGGACTAGATTAAATGGACGAAGACCCCGATACCCAGGATCAGAAAGAAAGAATTTGCACTAAGCACTAAAAGACGTGATTTTGTCTCAGTCTTGACTGGACGCCAGAGCACGAGCCCTGTAGTTCTGAGATAGGAGCAAGAATTCTGGGCTGTGTCGCTGCATGTTGCTAAGTGTTTAAAAACAGAGACATTGTGCATTTGAGATCTTGCCATTACTTAAGACTGCTTTAGGATTTTTTTAATTTAAAAAGACTCTGGAAAAAATTAACATGATTATTTTTCTGCATCATGTCACTAAAGGATGCTGTTTTTCTAGGTCATTTCTGATTTGATGTGGAGTGATTGCTCGAGCCCCAAAGTCACGCACTGGGTACAGTTACCGCCTGGCTGGCTGAAGGGGTCTGTGGGAGGCTAGAATCACTTATGGACCTGGGAGGTGACAGGGACCTAAAAGAACATCCAACGGAATCACGGAGGCCAGGATGGCCCGCGTCACAGGAATACACATCGCTTGTTTCTCCATCGCAGAAACAAGGCTGTGTGTAACTCCAGCATTCAAAAGCTAAACCGTCACACAAGAGTAAAAATTAGGACAGGTTTTCAGAGAGGACTATGAGGCTAGGGGGTAATGTGACACTTAAGGGAGGAAGGCGTGGAGAATAAGGCAGTGACGCTCCCTGTCACAGATACTAACTGCATACATGAACCCCAGGAGAAGAGAGAGCAGCATTTATTGAGCACCTGCTGTTGACCTGGAACAGTAGAAGCCTCAGTAATTAACATGGGCTCCCACAGAACACATGCGGTGGTGGAAAAACCCACAGACAGCTCTAGCACAGGTCCTCACGCGCAGAACAGAAATGCTGTAAGA